>JANCRA010000007.1:35924041-35939041 GCA_024362935.1 Setophaga petechia
AGCTGCCTGCCGGCGCGGCGGCGCTGCTACCTGTTGGAATGGCTGCAGTGGTCCTCCCGCAGCTGCTGGGACGGGAGGCACGGCCAGAGAGCCGGGCCAGGCTGTGCCCTCCTTGTCACACCGCCCATCACCCCTCTCCTGCCCCTGCGCACCTGCCGCTCCCTTCTCCATCCCCAGAATCCCGGGCTGGCACCGCGGGCCGGGCTGGCGCGCCGGGAATGTCGCGCCCGGAGCAGCAGCAGCGGCGGTGACATTGGAGCGGCGCTGATGGAAGGCTGATAAATAATCACCCCTCTGCTTCCCAAAGCTGCCAGCCAGCCGCCCGGCCCGGCCCGTTGGCATTCCCCATTCCAGCTTTCCCCGCTCCGAAAGGTGATCCGGGGCTGATCCTCGCCTTGGCACGGCCCCCGGTACACAGCAGCACGCTTCCCTGCCACCCCGCTTTAATGAGGGCCTGGCTAATCCAGGAACCGGTTCTTACCGTCTAAAAATAGCAACGAAGGTTTAAACACGAGCAACGAAGCAGTAGAAAGGGAAAAGCAATAAAAATGCTTAAATACCTACGTTTAATAAAGTGAAATTAAATCACTGTTTTTTCAGCTGCCACTTGTAACAGTTGCTTAGACAATAGTAACGAAAATGCCAGCTTGGGCCTTGATTCCCGTTTTTGGAGCACATTTGTTCCAAGAAATAGCCCAGGCTGTGTATTTTAACTCAAGAGTGGCAAAGGTGCCTTGGCGTGGCCCCGTTCCTGCCTGCACTGTCCCAAGCACAAGGGTGCTGCAGCACAGCAAAAGGACATTGTCCCATTTTTTCATGCTGCTCTCTGAGGAGGAAAATCCTGGATGGACAGACAAGCAGATGGACATTTGGCCTGATGAATGCTGCCCTGCTGCATATCAAACTCAAGCAATTTGCCACCGCAGTTCATTTTTCAAACACCATTGGTTTGCATCCACACTATTGACCAACCAACGCTTGTTTGTCCAACAGTGGGGTGAGTTCCTGCTCTCCACATGCCAGGGAATTCCCCAGCTTTGAGCATCCATGCCCAGGATCGCCTCCTTGCACCAGCACCAAGCCCAGGAACACCCTCCCCTGTCCAGAACCACCTCTCTGCCTCAGAATCCCCTTGCCATGCCCAGGACCACCTCCCTGTGCCCTGGAGGGACAACTTCCTCTCCTCAAGTCCATCTCCACAAGCTCAGGGCTATGTTCCCATATCACATCCCCATGGCCAGGACCACCTTTCTGAACCCAGGATCACCTTCCTGTGCCCAGAACCACCTCCCTGTGCCCAAGTTCACCTCTCCAAGCCCAGGACCAGCTCCTTATTCCCAGGAACAACTTCTGTGTGCCCAGAATCACCTCTCTGTACCCAGAACCACCTCCTTGTACCCAAAACCACCCAGAACCACCTCCCTGTGCCCAAAATCGCCTCCTTGTATGAAGAATCACCTCCCTGTGCCCAGAAACACCTCCCTGCCCCCCAAACCACCTTCTTGTACCAAGAAACATCTCCCTGTACCCAGAATCACCTCCCTGTGCCCAGAACCATCTCCTTCTACCCAAAACCACCTCCTTGTACAAAGAATCACCTCCCTGTGCCCAGAATCATCTCTCTGTGCACTCCGAATCACCTTCCTGTACCCAAAATCACTCCTTGTACCAAGAAACACTTCTCTGTGCTCAGAAACAGCTCCCTGTGCACCCAGAATCACCTCTCTGTCCCCAAAACCACTTCCCCATGCCTAGAACCACCTTCCTGTATCCAGAACCATTTCCCTGACCCCAAAACCATCTCCTTGTCCCCAAAACCATCTCCTTGTCCCCAAAACCACTTCCCCATGCCCAGAGCCACCTCCCTGTCCCCAAAACCACCTCCCTGTCCCCAAAAGCACTTCCCCATGCCCAGAGCCACCTCCCTGTGTGGATACTCGAGGCAGGCAGGGCTCAGCCTGCATTAGCACCGGGGCTCCTGGATCCCACCAGCCTGATTAGCTCTGGCAGCCTGATTAATTCAGGCCAATGGCAACTCCACGGCTTTGCTTTCTGTTCCCCGAGTTAATGAACACGTGGAAACCAGGAGGATTTGCCCCAGCTCCTCCGAGGGGTCTCCTGGCTGCTGCTGGGCAAGCAGAGGAGCTCCCAGCCTGGTTCCTGAGGGCTGGAGCAGGAGCAGCAGAGGCTGGAGCGACTTTTATTGCTATTGTTTGTCTACAAATCTCCCCGTGCCAAAGCCCGGCGTTGTCCGAGGCGAGCCGTTTGCTATTAATGACTCATGAGTACAATAATGCTGCCAGCCCCCTACGAGGTGTTTTGTCAGCGTACTTAAATTTCTAAAGTCTCAAACTGTTGCTATTTGTTTCCCTCCATCCCCCAGCACTTTGCACAAATGTCTGTGGAGTACCCGGGCTCCAAAACCCTTCACTCTCAGCGCTGACCTTTGTGCTCTGGAAACAATTACTCCTGGAAAGCCTGTCAATATCATTATTTTTACAAGAAATCAATACGCTTCACAAAGTTAATGGGGGATTCAGGCAGCAAGCGTTTACCTTCTTACTGTCAGTGGTGCAGCGGGCTGTGCTCTGGCACAGATGACAGATTCGCCCAGACACCGAGCAGACAGTAAGCAATGGATGTAAAGGAAAAATAGGCTGCAAGCAGGCGTGGAAAACGTCAGCTTCTGCAGGCATCTATGCTCTAACGAGCCAAAGATGTCAGCCTCTTGTAGTGTCCACTCTGGAGCAAGCAAAGGATACAGGGAGCTAATGAAAGGGGGATTAGGGAACGGCTTCCACTTCACAAATAGAAATAAACCAGTTTGGAGATGCTGGGGGGAAATATTGGTGGGTTTTCTAGCGATGGGGTTCTCAGGGAGGGTTGTTCAAGCAGATGCAAAAAAAAAAAAAAAATCACATGGAAAAAACGTGTTCTGCAAATTTAGGCTGTAGGTTGAATTAACCCGCTTAATTCTGGGAGTTTAGCTAGGATATGAGAGAAGTAAATTTTGCCATATTGAGTTCAATTTCCTCTATGGAAGTATAATGCCAGAGGAATAGTTGGGATGTGCTGAATTTAAACCAAAAAAAAGAGAAAGAAAAAGGGAAGTAATCACAGTAGAAAAGATGCCAGAGTGTTTATACCACCTACGTTTATACTAATAAAACACTGGTATTATTAAGGATATTCCTAAAATATTCACAGAAGCTCTCACTAAGCTATCCATTTTCCAAAGGTTTTACACTGAAGGTGCGGTGAAATTGCAAAAAATTTTTAATTTTTTTTAATGTGTTCCACGGAAACCAGGCAATATTGGAAGGGGTTGCCCTGGCAAGGATGCTGCGGCTCAGCTGGGGTTTGGTCCCCGGCCGGGCGGGATGCGGGGGGCAGTGCGGGATGCGGGGGGCTGTGCGGGATGCGGGGGGCTGTGCGGGATGCGGGGGGCAGTGCGGGATGCGGGGGGCCGGGCGGGATGCGGGGGGCAGTGCGGGATGCGGGGGGCAGTGCGGGATGCGGGGGGCAGTGCGGGATGCGGGGGCAGTGCGGGATGTGGGGGGCAGTGCGGGATGTGGGGGGCAGTGCGGGATGCGGGGGGGCAGTGCGGGATGTGGGGGGCAGTGCGGGATGCGGGGGCAGTGCGGGATGCGGGGAGCAGTGCGGGATGTGGGGGGCCGGGCGGGATGCGGGGGCAGTGCAGGATGCGGGGGGCAGTGCAGGATGTGGGGGGCAGTGCGGGATGCGGGGGGCAGTGCGGGATGCGGGGGCAGTGCGGGATGCGGGGGCAGTGCGGGATGCGGGGGGCCGGGCGGGATGCGGGGAGCAGTGCGGGATGCGGGGAGCAGTGCGGGATGCGGGGGCAGTGCGGGATGCGGGGGAGCAGTGCGGGATGCGGAGGGCAGTGCGGGATGCGGGGGGCAGTGCGGGATGCGGGGGGCAGTGCGGGATGCGGAGGGCCGGGTGGGATGTGGGGAGCAGTGCGGGATGCGGGGGCAGTGCGGGATGCGGGGGGCAGTGCAGGATGCGCTCGCTCTCCGGGGCTGTTCCCCTCTCTGCCCGCTGGGTGCTCTTGGCTCTCGGGCAGCGCCGCGGCTGCAGCGAGCCCCGCTCCAGAGCCACAAAGCCGCCTGACGTCACCGCCTCCCGAGCCCAAATCTGCCCCAAATCGGCCCAAAATCACCGCCCCGTGGCCGCCTGCCATTTGCGGGAGGCGCTTTTTGTTAATGAGGAGGCACCGGGAGCGCGGCGAGCCCCGCCGGCCCCGGCGCGCAGGGAAGGGCGAGATGACTCCAACACATGGCGGGGGTTAAAAAATACCGAGGGAAAAAAAGATTTCCTTCGGCTTCCCTCGCTGCTATCAACAGTTTGGAATTTACACTCGCGCTTTACATCATTACCCCAGTCGTTCACAGCTTTTTAAGGCTGTAATGCAAACCACATGCAGAACCGGGCCCTCCCCGGCAGCCTGGGCTGGGTGGGATGGGAACGGGCGGGGAGGGGAAAGCCAACAAACAGATCTCTTGTCTACAAAGCACAACTCAACACATTTTTCATGCATTGTGGGCTCCTCCAGAAGCAGCAAGCTGTTTAAAAAAATACCTGGCCCAAATGGAGCATTTGCTTGACATGATGGAAAAGTGAGTGCTATTTTCTGTTATATTGCCCCTATTCTACATCAACAAGAATATTTTTTTTTTTGCTGTTCCCAACTGATTTCACAGTCGTGAACTCCGTTTATGAATTATCTGACACATTTCTTGCAATTCTTCTGACAACAGTGCTCAGTGGAAATTTCAAGGCACCTCTCTTCTGACAAGTAGAAATATCAATATTTGAATAAATTGTGGATTTTAAACTTCTCACTCTGATGCACCACAGCAAGGAAGACTGAATTTTTCTTTTACTGGGTCTAATCCCCTTGAGCCTAAAGGAAGAAATCTGTATGCAGCGTTTCATTACAAGAAAGCTGTACTGAGTGACATTTGAAGCACACATCTAAGTCGACCTGATGAAGTTTACTTCCTTCAAACAACAAATAGCAGCTTTGTATTATTTCCCCTTCTTGGGGGAAAAAAAAGCAAAAGCATGATGTCTGAGCAAAAAGCCGAAATGTTGATTCACAAATTGACAGGCCAATCTTTAAACAAATGTGTTTCTTGGGGGAAAAATGCAGCTTTGTTCAAGCTGAGCATTTTTCTTGTGCCTGACAGAAGCATTCCGGGGCTGATTAGAAGGAACTTGTTAGGGCTCTGTCTCAGACACTCTGACTCCACTTTTTAACAAGCATGCAAAGAAAACAACATAAAGATAACAAAACATTGTCATTACCATCTATGGGCTCTATTTGGGGCTTCTTTTTTTTTTTTTTTTTTTGCTTTTTTAAAATTTTATTTTATTTATTTTAATGCTCAGGTTCTGAAATGCCCCTGCAGCTCATCTTGCACCCAGTCCCAGCTGCGGGCAGCATTTGGGGCTCCGTGCTCACCTCCTGCCTCACCCCAGGAGCTGAGGGGCTCCCAACACTTCCCAACATCCTCCCAGGGCTCCAAGAGGGAGCAGCAGTGTGATCCTCCTGCCAGAGATCCCTGCCTGCCCACGAGCTCTGCTTGCCAGCCACTGGAGATCATAGAATAATTTTGATAATTCGCTTATCAAAGCTTCCAAACAGTCCCAGGGTTGTCCTCATGCTCCCTTCAGCTCTTTGTCTGAAGGATCTCGTGTGACAAAACTAGTAGAAAGGTCCCAGTTCACCCTCTCTCAGCCAGAACAAGTTATGAGTCTGCTCTTGATGGCTTTACCACAAAAATCATCTTCTCCATGATGAAATAATCCCGGCCAAAGTGCATTGGAAAGTTTGTCATAGCAAAGATCCTACAGATCTGTAATATCTGTGTATTCCAAGGCAGACTGGGGAGGGCTTGGAGCAGTCTGGGATGGTGGAAGGTGTCCCTGCCTGTGGCTGGGGGTGGAACTGGGTGGTTCCTAAAGGTTCCTTCCAACCCAAACCATCCCATGATTCTATAACAGCTCAATAAATGCCAATCCCTTGGTTATGGGAGATGTGTGATCCACCCTACTCACAGACCCCCTGTGCCTCCAGAGCTCCTGACAGCAGCAACCACAGCAGTGTCCAACCTGAGACACCACAGGGGAACAAATAGGAAGATGTGGTTGGAAAGGTTTGGCCCCAAGGGATAGCCAGGATCAGCCATGGGTCAGGGGATGCCTGGAGGACAGGGGATCTACAGGAGGAGCATTTACATCAAGGGAAATGTTTGCTGAGACAGCCAAAGGGCCCACCTCAGAAAATACTTTAATCCAGAAGATTTCACTGCAGTCAGGTGTTGCTTGGTTCACACTGACAGAGGCAAGAAACCTGTCCAAAATATTTGTAATGAAGGCAAGGAGTTTTGAGGAATTCTGAGACAAGGTGGGAGGGTGGATGGGCACAGCCTGGAGCTGTGTTTGGTCCTGGGTGCTGCAATGCAGCCTCCAGGACAGCAGTGGCCAAAGATGGGCAGAACCTGCCCAGGGACATCTCAGAGAACAGAATGTGCCCAAATGTCAGCCCGGTCCAGCCTCAGTGCAAACCTCCCCTCCCTGCACCTGAAACCTCCTGACACAACTGCAGAATTCGTGGAAACACCTGAACTGTAAGGACAAGGTTCAGATGAAAAAAAATGATCTGATGTCTCCTGCCTGAGCCTTGGCTCGGGCGTTTCCTGGCGGCCCAGGGCAGCTCCTCGGTGCCACAGTGATGGAAAATGCTGCTGTGGGGAATTTCTCACCATGTCTGAGACAGACCTCGGTGTTCTCTTCTTGTTCAGTCCCTCCAGTGGCACAGGGCCAGCCTGACCTGCTGTAGCTCTGCAGATGGAAGGTAATATTTACCCAAAAAACCTCCAAGCCCTGAGTGTTTCACGTCTGCAATTATTACTTTCCCAAATTTAAGAAGAAAACCCAAACCAGTGCCTCAAAAGTTCCCAAAACTCATGGATTTGTTTGTCTGCCACTAAAATTTCTCATTTTCACTGTCCTGTAGCTGATCTGATCTCTGCAGTACTGCAGGAGAGGTGTGATAAACCACTGGTGTTCTGCACATCCCTCTCCTTCCTTCAGGAATATCTGGAATATCTGTGCTAACTTCAAGCCAGGGTAGAACACTTTGAGTCATGTGCTTGCAATTTATACCATCAACCTGCAGATTGTTTTTCCCTTTACCTTTCTGCCAGATTTCCATTAAGATTTATGCCACTGAAAAATGTTGCTGTGTTCAAGCTCTGTGTTCAGCTATTCACATACACATTTATAAATATAATGCAAATTATCATGACTTTTTTTCCTTAAATCAGGGAATGTCTTCTCATTGTTATTTTTACCTTTTCCTTTCTTATCTCCCCTTTCTCCCCAGAAGAGAGGAGAAAAAGCTTCTCCACTCGTGATGGGAATGGGACCAAGACGCCTGGAAGAGATATTTCATAGAAAAATCTCATTTATCCACTCAGAATCCTGCACTGAGGAGAAGCAACAATCCAGCTCACTCAAATCACCTTGAGAACAAGAAAATAGCTGAGCAAGCCTGCTCTGCCCAGCCAAGCCACAGGGCTCCATTCCAGGTGAAGACAGGTCTGGTTTGGGAGACTTGTGAAGAAATGTGACCAAAATTTGCTTTGGAGGGGAAAAAAAAAGGGTAATTGAAGTCAGAAATGGGGCTTTTTTTTTCCTCTCCGCCTTATGAAAGACAGTAAAACTAGTGTAAAATCAGTGTAACTTAATTGACTTTCCAATGCTAATTTATGCTAATGGGGGTTCTGGTCCATAGTTTTCACCTGGGAACTCAGTAGCAATGAGTGATGGCTCCAATTAGTCATTATAATTGTGAGTTGCTAAAGCTAATATTAGTAGAACTGTATGACATTCGGGGTTTCTCCCCAAACTTTTCCAATAATAAGCCCTGTTCCACACAGCTGGATCAGGTTCAGCTGCAAATGGGTCCCACTTGGGGTTTTGGGGTCACCTCTGAGCACATGCAGAAGGGTTTTCTCCACCAAAAGCCTCTGCTGGGTGCCCCAAGGTCCCACACTGGAATATTTGATGGTTGATGCCCCCATGAGGCAGCTCCAATATCCAATAGATATCAAAGAGCTGGATGTGTTACCTGAGGAGATCCATGCTGGGTAACTAACCCAAGTTCTTTAATCTGCACTTTGGCTTTGACGTTTTGGGCACGAGGAGCAGTTTTGTCTGTCAGACACCATCAGCCCTCTCAAGATTTTCCAGGAAGGCCCCTGACCTCTCTGGGGGAATTGCAGTGCCTCTGGTTTCCCAGAACAGCTTCACATTTGTGTTTGGGCATTCAGATTTGTGTTTGGACAACGCTCTCAGGCACAGGCTGGGATTGTTGGGGTGTCCTGAGCAGCCCCATGAGTTGGAACTCCATGATCCTGGTGGGTCCCATCCAACACAGCACATTCCATGGTTCTAAATACATTAAATTAATGCAAATACTTATTTTCAATGAGTACAAATAAATTGTCTTTATGGTATTTTTCCTCTCTTGCTTAGCTGGATATGAAATTTCCCATCACCCAGAAACCTTCACGTTCTGTGAGTGAAAATTTCAGTGATGAAAAGTTTCAAATCCAAACCACTCAAACATCTCCACAAGGCCGGGTTTAAGAGATGAGGAAATTCAGCAGATGGGTGGGGAACAGGTGGAAATGTTGGCACCTAATCCCAGGCAGGATTTCTGGGACAGATAAATGGCTCTCGGTATCTCGGTGGAGAAGCTGATAATGGTTTGATGACAGCCATGAGATACAATTTGCAATTTTAGCTTCTCCAGCTCCCTTTCCATGGGGAGGGGTGGGGTCCCTGCCACCCCCTGCTCTGGTTTGGGCTGGGTGCTCTCCCAGGTGGGCATTGCTGGGCTGCACCACGAGATTTCCATGGGCTTCTCACACCAGCCTTCAAAAGACACCCAAAATAATCACTCAGATCCAGTGGTTTCATTAAACAGAATTAAAACTTGGCCTGTCTTTAAAGGAGGGGTTTTCAGAAAGGTGCTTTATTCTCGCTTGTTTACACTTTGAAGTGAGTTCCCTGTTTCTAGGAAATGTGGTTTCCTTTCACAAAACCAGATGGGAAATGTGTGGAATGTGTGCTCTACACTACCTGCAGGCATTTTTCATTTTGCTTAGAGCTCAGGGTTGCCACCATTCACCAACAACAGGGGAATCACTGGCCTGGAAGAGGGCTCTGCACCACAGTGGGCAAAACAAATGGATTCATTTTGTCCTCAGTGCAAGGCCGTGAATTTATTTTACATTCCTACAAATTATCAGAATCTCCCAGCCATCAGCTCCACAGACAGCACCAGGCTGTGGTTCCAGGACATGCTTTAGTCTCATCCTCTGCTGTAAAGGACATCAGAACATCTCCCCCTCCAAGTTACAGGGGATTTCCTTCGTTGAAATAAAAATAAAAATCAAAAGCTGAAACCAGAATGTGGAATCTCAATTAATTACCCATGCCTTTAGACATGGGAGGTGATAATTGCTGTAGAACAGATCTGCAGAGAATCCCAGAATGATTTGGGTGGGAGGGACCCCAAATCCCCCCAGTGCCACCCCAGCCATGGCAGGGACACCTCCCACTGCCCCAGGTGCTCCCAGCCCCAGTGTCCAGCCTGGCCTTGGGCACTGCCAGGGATCCAGGGGCAGCCACAGCTGCTCTGGGCACCTGTGCCAGGGCTGCCCACCCTGCCAGTGAACAATTCCCAATCTCCCATCCATCCCTGCCCCCTGGCACTGGCAGCCATTCCCTGTGTCCTGTCCCTCCATCCCTTGTCCCCAGTCCCTCTCCAGCTCTCCTGGAGCCCCTTCAGGCCCTGCCAGGGGCTCTGAGCTCTCCCTGGATCCTTCTCCTCTCCAGGTGAGCCCCCCCAGCTCTCCCAGCCTTTTTCCATAATCTGCTTATTTTATTTAAGTTGCAAGATAAGGACTGTGACGATTTTCTTATATAGAAGTTTATATCCTAGGGGCTACAGCAAAGAATGTCTGAACACTTGCTACAGGTTGAGTTAATGTATTAATACAAAAATTATAATTTAAAACTACAAAAATAAATATCAGAAACAATGATATTAATAATTCCAGGGGATCTGCTCTTTTTCCAGGGGCAGAAGGATGCAGCACAGAGCACACAAGCCTGTGTTATACAAATTACTGATTTCCAGGTTATTTTGTGTCTGCACTTTGGTGCAGCAATGGAAGAGGAGCAGATTCCCTTCTCAGAAAGCTGTTTTGGAAAGAGTTGTGCTGGCTTCAGGGGGAGAAATCCGTGGTGGGGGATGGATGCTGAGGGCTCTCCGTGTTAAGGGGCATTGTGAAATTACCCAAGGCTTTCTCCAGGCTTGTTCCATTCTGTCAGAAGTGTTTACGTTCCCTGAGAGCCCTAAGTCAGCTGTGGAAAATGCAGCGAGGAAATTCCTCGAGAAAGGACAAGAAAGACTGACAAAATCAAGAGGAACAATGCTCTGGCATCTGCCACAAACCACTGGATCTGGAGAGGAACAGGAATGTTCCTCTGCTGGCACTCTGGGGCTGCAGGAGCTCGGCAGGACAGGAGGAACAGCCAAGTGCTAAAGGTTCTTCCTTTTCACAGAGGGCAATTTTGTGTTGCTAGAAATAAAGATTTAATTTTTGTCCTCAAGGACTTTTTCCCTGGAAAGCTTTAACAATAAGGAAAGAGAAGGTTCTATTCTTAGCTTATTTTGGCAACTAATCCAATTAGCAGCGGTAGCTGATTGGAGAGCCAACCAGCAGAAATGAGCTCGCCCATAAATCTTATCTTTTAATAACTTCAGCAACTTCCTCGCATTTATTTTTTTTCTCTGTCTATTTCAGAATTTGTGGTTTCCTGGTGAGCTCCTGGGGCTGGAGACCCTCTGCAGCTCTCTTTGGTTCTGCTCTCTGCCTGCTGGCCCTGTGTGACATTGGTGTCACCTGCCTGGAGCAGGGCACTGAGCAGAGGGGCAGGAGAGATGGCCCAGGAGCTTTTGGGTGGGAACCACTCCAATTCACATTTCTTGCTCTCTTTCTGTGCAGTTTTTGGTCTTTTCATTGTTACAACTTTGCTGCCTCTCCCCTCTCCTTCTCATCTCCCCCTCTGCTTTTTTCTTCTTGTCCTCATCCCAAATCCAGGCTCAACTTCTCTCCATCTTCTTTTCCAACTTTGTGAAAATTTTGCAGCATTGATCCTTCCTTGAAGGATGTCTGGCACCCCTTGTGTTGAGTCTTTCCTGCTCCTCCTGAGCACTCAGAGTAAAGAACAAGGTGTGAGAGCACCTTCAGTGTACCCTAAAGGAGGAGGAACTCATTAATTAGCTGGGAGAGTTTCCCTGGGAGTCAGAGCAGAGGAATGTGCTCCCACTGGGCTCTCCCACTCCTCTTTCAGACAGGATATGAGATTCCCCAGCCTTATCACTCCCCTGCCATGAACAAAGAAATACCTGGGAAAATTTAGGGATCTCTGCTTTATTAGGAGCCCACAGCTAACTTTGATAATGTCTCTGCAGTGCATTTAAATATTTCCAAGCTCTGGGTATCCCCTGGGCACAGGAAAATCATTTATTGGGCTTTCTTAAGGATGCAGAAAGTTTGATGAAGTGCCTTATTTTACACACTCTTGTAGATTCTGTGATTATGGAGCTGAACTTTTCTTTACCAGCCCGTTCCTCATGGAAATGAAATTAATGATTAATTACAGATTCTTTGTAACCACCCCTCTCAAAACTTGTTGATAATGCTAAAAATTGTGAAAAGGATGAGCCAGGAGCTGGAGAGAACAAGGCTACAGGCATCAGCATCTCTGCACGGTGCCTTCCCTGCCCCTCAGCCAGCCCCTCTGGCCAGCTCTGCTCACCCCAGCACTGCAAGGGGATAATTCAGGGTGATTAATTCAGAGAATTCATGCAGGGCTCATTCCCCAGAGCCTGCCTTTACCCCACGCTGGGATTTGTGCATTTTGCCACAGCTGAAGTCAAGGAGAGCTGGGGTTTGGGCAGAGGAAAAGCCCATTTGTGTCCATCATGTGTGTCCACTGCACACAATCACATTGTCTGTAATGCCCACATGTCCTGCACAGGCTCTGGAAACCTGACCCTCAACTCCTCCTGTGCTGCAGCTACAGAGAGACTTCCCTGCTGAACTCCCCTTCCTCAGTGGCTCCATTTCCCATTTCTGGAGCTGGGACATTCCTGTGACCAGGACACTGCTGCACACCCACAGAGGTGAGGAGCTCTCTGACATGGCTCAGGGAGAAATTTTGGGCGCAATTTTTTGAGGCAAGACTTGAATAACACTCAATAACTAAAGCATGAGGGCCACACACTGAACAACGAGGGGGAAACACAGGGCAGAGTGTCACAGACACCTTTGTGAAAAATCCTTTCTTAGGATTTTTCCTGCTGGAGCTGAGAAGTTTCAGCAACAAATGTAAACAATTATTATCTGCTGCTGTGGAATGCAACAGGTGCACCTGTGATTGGTCTTCTGTGGATATTTGGAGTTACTGAGCAGTCACTGCAGAGCTGGCTCTCACCCTCTGTCCGAGCCAGCTCCACTGTTATCATTCTTTCTATTCTATTCTATTCTATTCTATTCTATTCTATTCTATTCTATTCTATTCTATTCTATTCTTGGCATAGCCAGCTTCTGAAGAAACCTTCTCTTTTCTCTTTCTTTTTAGTATAGTCATAATGTTATATATATATATATATATATATATATATATATATATATATATATATCATAAAATAATAAATCAAGCCTTCTGATCATGGAGTCAAGCTTCTCATCTCTTCCTTCATCTGAAAACCCCTGTGACCACCATCACAGCAGAGCTGAATGAGGTGGGGATTGTGTGTGGGGAAAATCCTGTTTGTGATTATGGAGCACAACCCCATATCCTCATGGATGTGCACAGGGAGCCCAACCAAAGCTTGCAGGGGTTCCCTTTGCCACAGCACCTTTAATTTGGAGTGTTTGTCTCTGCCACCTTAAGGGTGTTCTCTGCCTGTAATTGTTTGTGTGCTAAAGAGAAGCAGCCCAGGGAAACTAGGCCCATTAGCAAATGAGGAAAGGAAAAAGATTAATGACAATTCAGAAATAACTAGAACTGATTTGACACTGGGGATCTGCCCCAGTTACAGCCTTCAGGGCCAGTCACCAGCACTCCACCAGCAGCACAAACCCAGAAAGCAAAGCAGGAGCTCTGCTGCCACTTGGGTGAGCCCTGTAGAAATCAAATAATTTATTGTTTCATTTCTATGTGTGTTTTTTTCAGCCAAATTTTGTGGTTTGGGTTTGAAGTAGGGTTTATCAGTGCTCATTAGTGCCTGAAATTCTCTCTGGGGTCACAAGAACCCTTAAAAATGAGGAAGTTTTACTTTTTTTGTAGGAGTTAGTAAAAAATGTAGGTACAAAGAGCTATTAAAAGGTAATGTATAGTGCATGGCCAGCGTGGACATGAATGCCATATGCATTATTTAGTAAATTGGATGTGCAGCCAATGGCTGGTTTGGAAATAATGAAGTGTGGTGATGGTGGGAAAATTAGCAAAAGGTGAAAAAGTTGATTCTTGCTGATGGATGCAAACAGCAAAGCAGGTGTTGGGTTGGCTCAGTGACAAATGAGGGGGGTCTGCAAGAAATATCTGAAGGAAGCCAAAGCAGCAGAGGCTTCATGGTGAGGTGAGTGTGTGTTACAGCAGAGGGAGAGGAGAGAAAATGAGGGGAAAATACAGAAAAATATACAGGAAAATCATAAACTCACTGAATCATTGAGGTTGGAAAAGATCAACAAGCCCAAATATAAACCTGACATTGCCAAGGCCACAACTCACCCACGTCCCAGGTGCCACATCCACACAGCTGTGCAATCCCTGCAATGCCCTGGGGGGGACTGGCCAGGATGGGGGCAGCCCCAGAGGAGAGGAGCTCCTAAAACCCCTAAAACCCCTCAAACCCCTAAAACAGGCCCAGGGGGCACGGGGCTGTGGCTGGGTGTGTGCCAGGGCTGGTGTGTGCCAGGACTGGGTGGCAAGAGGCAGCACCTGGGGCAGTGGAAGGTGCCCAGCTGTGGAGGATGCCCCAGCTGTGGAAGGTGTCCCAGCTGTGGAGGATGCCCCAGCTGTGGAAGGTGTCCCAGCTGTGGAAGGGGTTCCAGCTGTGGAAGGTGTCCCAGCTGTGGAGGATGCCCCAGCTGTGGAAGGTGTCCCAGCTGTGGAGGATGCCCCAGCTGTGGAAGGTGTCCCAGCTGTGGAAGGGGTTCCAGCTGTGGAAGGTGTCCCAGCTGTGGAGGATGCCCCAGCTGTGGAGGATGCCCCAGCTGTGGAAGATGTCCCAGCTGTGGAGGATGCCCCAGCTGTGGAAGCTGTCCCAGCTGTGGTTGGACCAGCAGGGTCTGCAAGGTCCCTCCAAGCCAAACCACTCCAGGGCTCCCTGATTGTGTGCAAAGGTTGGTGAAAATGCTGGGATCCCTTTGCAGGATTGTGGGACAGCAGCTGTGTCCATCAGAAGTGGTGGATTTATGGGGAAACTAGAAGGGTTGCTAAGGATAAGGGTTTTATAGTCTGAGCTCTGAAAAGAGCTCCCAGTGAAGACAGACCCTGACCAAAAATGTCAAAAAATACAATTAAGATGGAGAGCTAATGAGCAGCAGCAGCAGTTCATGGAGGTGGAAGAGGAGAAGGAGCACAGAAGACAGGAGAGAGTGGGCAGGAAGCACAGCAGGCTCCAAGTGCTCTGGATTTTTTGGGAACAAGGCTGCCCAGAGCAGCTGTGGCTGTTCCACCCCTGGCAGTGCCCAAGGCCAGGCTGGACATTGGGGCTGGGAGCACCTGGGACAGTGGGAGGTGTCCCTGCCATGGCAGGGGTGGCACTGGGTGGGATTTAAGGTCCCTTCCCACCAAACCATTTTGGGATGCTGAGATTCCCCT
>JANCRA010000007.1:35944041-35946541 GCA_024362935.1 Setophaga petechia
GGGTAGTTTGGGAGCTCAGATGATGTCATGCCCAGCCAGAAGCATCTTTCCACAACCAGAACCCAGGAGAGCCAAGTAATCTGAAAATTATACCACAGGAATCATAGGTAATCAGGAGGGCTGTTTATCACAACAGGCCAAATTAAGGGAGAGCTCTTTTTGCTGACTGGGAGCTCTCCTGAAACCACAGGAAAACACAATAAAAACCCCAAGGTTGAACCAATGGAGCTGTGGCAGAGAAACCACAATGAGGAGCTGCAATGGTTTGTAAATCAAAATTATTCTGGAGTTTAAATGACACCTAAAGGAGGCTTGGGGATGCTGGGGGGGCACAGACACCCCTTGGTGTAAATGAGATTGAAAAATGAATGAATCTCCAGCCCCCCCCCAAGGGGCTGCACTTCACTCCACGATCCAGGCACACATGGAATGACCCACACAGACATGTAGCACACAGAATAAAATGTTCTATCACCTTCAGAAGCTGGATCAATTGTTAATTCTGCCATATGTTCAAGCATATTCTGTTACATTAGTGTCTTCGGAAAAGCCCGTGGAATAGGAGGGAATGTGTGAAAACATCCATGCTGTGCCAGTAAGTAGTTATTTTATGTTTGTAATTTTAGTTTTACTGACTTTGGGCCTGATCCAGCACGGGGAGTCACAGCTCTCCTTCCCAGAGCACTGGGAGGGGATTTTGGGGTTGTGGGGCTGTTCTGGTGTGGGGGAATCCAACATTCCCTGTGGGATGAGTGTGTTCCAGGGGATGGAGGGTGACCAGGAGCCTCTGGGGTGGGAGGGCTGGTGGGACACACAGAGCACCCTGGAGGCCTCTCCAGGCTGTCCTAAACACACAGCTCCCCTCAGAGCAGGAGTTTGGACATGGCCTGAGTGAGCTGGACCAACCATACCAGAGGAGAGCCCAGGTGATGCCTCCAAGGGTTGTGTTCATGGCCAATAAAACTCCATTATTGCTCACCCAGGGGTGTGGCTGTGGATGCCACACCAGGGCTGGAACAGGATGGGTTTTAAGGTCCATTCCAAACCAAAGCACTCCCTGCTTCTCTGACAACCAGATGCAGAACTGCTGGACATGCACAGGGAGGAACCCACACCGTGGCTGCCCACAGGTCCCATCAGCTGGGGACAGTCAGCCTGGCCACCCTGCCAGGGCAGAGCAGCCCAGCACTGCCCACCAGGGCATCCCCTGGGGCTCCTCCAACACCCACAGCACAGATACAGCTCTCTTCTCCCACGAAATGCTCTGGGTACCACTAGGCTGAAAGCTGGATGGGATTTAAGGTCCCTTCCCACACAAATTATTCCATAATTCTATAACCAACGCTTGGGGGTGACTGAGGAGAAGATGAAATTCCACAGTGATGCAGGAGCCGTGGGCTCCCCATGACCATGTGAAGATAAAGTGTTGGACAAACTGCAGGAGGCTCTCCAAAGGTGGTACATGAGGTAATTAATTTTATTTTTCCTGTGGTTTGGGTGCCAGGGAGCTGATCTGCACAGGAAGGACAGCAGGGAAACCCACGGAAACACAACTGGCTGAATCATCCTCTAGAGCTCCACAAGCAGGAGTGCTGGAAATCACACTTAGATCACTTCCCAGAGAGCAGAAAACTTGCACACACAAAAGCAAAATAGCAGGTAGTGAGATAAAAAGTGATTAAATGTGAGATGCTTTAATACCTTAACTCTTTCTGTGCCCAGGGCAAGTGCAGTGGTTGATGGGGCCATGTTTGCATCCTCAGCTTTAAATAATGAGTGAGACAGTGGGAACACCACAGCCTTCACTGTCCTCACAGCTGAATTCTTTTTTCCTGTCATAGAAATCTGGTCTGGCAAGCTGGGCTGCCATAAGCAAATATGACTCCTATGCATTAAAAATGGCATCACGCACATCTCAGATTGTCACTGAGTGTCACACGAGGCACCTCAGAGCCACAGCTCCAGGGAAAGCTCCCACCCAAGGAGCCAAGGCTTGGAAACCTCAAATCTCCCCAGGGCCACAGGGACCCTGCTGCAGTCACTGCAGCAACTACGGCTTGGTTTGGGAAATCCTAATGGTGCTAAGATGGTAAAATGTGCATTTCCATCCCATCCTCTGCTTTACTTTGTTTTTCAGCTTAGTCCTGCCTCAGCCTGGAGAACCAGGGGCCAATAGCTCCGTTATCCACGGAGATTGAGCTGCTCAAGCACAGGAACCGCTGGGATTTTTCTGTGTTTGCCTCAATTTTTTCAGGCTCACTCCTCACGTTGGAAGAGTCTTTGGGCTTTCAACGCAAGTGCAACTCTCCCTTATTTAAAGTCATGTTTAATGAGTAGTTATTTATTACCTTTTCCTCCTGCACACTGGAACGGGCCCTGGGTAAATAAGTCGGGCTCTGCGTTAAACCGCGCGGCCTGAACCGCGAGCGGGGATTTGGTAGACTCAGCTTGCTGCTAAAAAAGCAAACTATTCCTTCAACACAAACAAGCCCAGTCAGAG
>JANCRA010000007.1:35951541-35956541 GCA_024362935.1 Setophaga petechia
GAGGAAATCCTAATCAAATTTGGATTGGTAAAGAGCATTCCTGACAATCCACACAATACCAAGACCAATTCAATTTTATTGGTTGTTATTCAAAAGAAAGGGCACTCACATCTCTCCTTTGTGCATTAATAACCTCTCTTCAACGAGAGGATTGGGATTTTTTTTGTCCAGATTGGGGTTTTTGATAGGGCTCGTTGTTTGCTTTACAACTAAACTGAAGGTTCTGTGCAGCCACGGGGCCAGGGAGCAAACCAAGTGTGTGGTGAAGATTTTCAGTGGTGAATTCACCTTTTAAATGAGAGCACCACACCCTCCATGCTGTCAAATTAACTTCTTCTCCTGCACATGTCTCAGGAAAATGAGCTGATCCCAGAAGTGAGGCTGGACCTTTGCTTTTTAATAACTCCTTCAGCTTCCAGGTTAATTTTTGTTCTGCTATTCTCCCAACCTTTTTTTCCTCAGAAACTTTTACCAAGTGCAGCGGGAATTTGACATGGAAGCCCTTGTTTGTATTGCTACTTTCCCAAAGCCTCCTTAAACACTGCTGGAGGCTTAGGCCAGGTTTCTTTATTTCCTTTTCTATTTCTTTATCATTAAGGCCAAGGAGTTTTTGAGCGAGCAGGATCCCGCTAATCGCTTGCCCCAGCCCCCATGGCTTTGTTTCTGTCAAAATAGCTCCTTTCAGCGGCTGCAGAGCGAGCTGTCTGGGCAAATGAACTGCTCTTTCTCACCAGATGTGTAACCGTGTTTCGTCTTTCACGAGAGACAAGCTGGAGCCGACTCCTTCCGCTAGCTGGGCCTATGCTACATGTCTTACAACAACACAAATGTAAGCCCCTTCCTTTCCACACATGTTAAACTCATTTCCTAGTGAATTATTGGGAAAACACGGCGCTATCCTCGCCGCTGCCGTGCGCGGATGCTGCAGTTTGCTCCCTGCGCCCCTGGCACGGGTGCCACACCACCGTGGGCTCTGTGGCATTTTGCTGGCTGTGGAACTTTTATTTTGCTCAAAGTATGACAGGATTTTTTAATCATTATTATTATTTATTAGAGGGTTTTTTTTTTTTTAATTTGCCTCCAGCCCCGCCACCTGGAGATCTCCAAACCCTGTGGAACAAACACCTTCCCTCTCTCCCGAACAAACGCTGTTTACACTCTGGGTATTTTACATCTTGGAGAAATAAGGAGAGTTTGTTCAATAGCAAAATAAAGCCTAGAATGGAGCCAGCTATGCTCTGGTAAAGCTGAGCTGATACACCGAGGAACCAGCAAGTTTGCCTCGGCTTAAAACATTAAAGAACCAAAACAGTTAACAGCAAACTCACATCTCGTAAAGCCCAGAGTGCCCCTCAGCCTGTAAAATTCCCCAGCTCCAGCTTTTTTTTTTTTTTTTTCAGTTACATCTTTATTTTAACAGGGCATTAATAATGCCAGTATAAGGTTGTGTTGTAGGGGTTTGACCACAACCGTTTTTGCGAGATTTGCTGTTAAGATAAACAAGCCGGCGGAGCGGCTCGGCCGGCAGCGGGACCCGCGTGAATGGCTCTCCTTTTCCCGAGCTCCGCCGGGGCTGCCAAGCGCAGGTTGAGCTCCCGCGTCCCCTTCCCCTCGCCCCGCGTGTCAATCACCCCCTGGCATCCCCGGTGACAATTTCCATCCTCCCAGCCTGGAATTTCCACCTCCTCCAGCTCGGCAAAGCACTCCCTCCTCAGCCCCGCGAGTAACCCAACACCGGGGCTGCTCCTACCCCCGGCCCCCCGAAATCTCTCTGCGTTAGCAACGGAGCCTTATTAAGCCCATTTCTACCACTTTGTGTTTCACAGGTTGTTTTTTTTAATTATCTGCTGTCTGAGAGTAATTATTTACTTCCTGGAAGCTCACGTACCAGAACTCCGAGTTTGAAAGATTTTTCCATAACCTAATCCAATTCATCAAAGGCATCCTAACAAAATTACAGGCTCTGGCAGTATCTTTGCTTTTCACCTGATAAGGCTGCAGCAGAAGCCCGGGATGGTTTGTATCAGGGTCCCTCCTGGAGTATAGTTTTTGACAGCTTTGCTTAAATCCCTTCCCCCCCTTTTCCTCTCTCACAAAAGCACGGGATTTTATTATTCCCTCCTCCCAGAGCCGTGCAATGCTTTGGGCTTCAAATAATCAAGTATTAGACAAGGGGGGAAGCGGTGCAGGAGTCTCACCCAGCACGTTTGGGATTTCCTGGGGAACAATGCTCTGGAAGCTGTCTCCCAGCAGCATCCCAGCATCCCAGGTATTCCCACGATTTCCTGGGCTGCGGTTGTGCTCGGGTTGGGAGCAGGGATTACGAGGGAGCGATGTAAATGCTGTGACTCAGATGACCCGAGGGAAAGAAAGCCAAAGGGAGAGGGAAGCACATCCAAAATCCTGGTTCTGGGGTGTGGGGGAGCTCGGAGGGGCTGAATTACAGAGGTGGCTTTGATTTGCCATTTTTTGCCCTGTTTTTTAGGTACATTTGAAGACCCGGCGCGTGCCGTGTCCTCATTTGAACAGGTGAGAGGTGTTCGTACCTGCACGCCTCAAACCCCAATCCAGCTGCCCCTGTCTGCAAACAGATCCCTCGCAGCTAAACCCATTAATCTACAATAAACCACCTTCTTAAGGAGGGAAAAAAAATCAATGTCGGGTTCCTGATGGCAATTTTTTCCAGAACTGGTTACCCAGGAAAGTCGTAATTTTTTAATATACTCTGAACTTGGTAGCGCCAATAGGACGCTGAGAGCAAAAGAGCAGCTGAGCAATTTTAAGGTCTCTTCTTCCAGCAGTTTGGTGCACATCTTAAAGAAAAATAAGAATTAAAAAAAAAAAAAATTACACCAAACTGCTCTGTTTTCATTGCATTATGCAGATGAAATGACAAGTTGTCATTTAAGAAGTTAATAAACAGTCACCATTTTGCAGGTTATCCAAATGCTACTGAATAGAAAACCTTGGATCCCTAAATGATGTGTAATTAAAATTATTTTAAAAATCCTCCTTGACAGGCCAGGGCTTAGCCAAAATGTAAATGACATTAAAGAAGACAATGAATTTAATTTTATTTAATGTCCCTTTTTGCAGATCCTCATTTACATAGCATTTTTAACAAAAGCGTTGACCTTATAAATGCTGGCATTTGTACAGCTTCTGCAGAGTTGGATTTAATCATGCTTTCGCAAAGCCATAAGGGAAAAAGCTTTAAGTTCTCTGGTTGGATATGGAGTAGGAATAAAAACATTGGGACTGGTCAAATGTTTATCCTCCTTGCTTCTGAAAACAACCTGACAAGAAGATGTAAAGGTCTAGGGAATAACCCATTGCTGTTTGTAAGGCTTGGTAATAATCATACATAATCGTTTGGAAATATAGCTAATAAAAAATATAATGAGTGTTCAGCAAAATCGGCATTAGGCCCAAATTACATGATATTAATACTTGAACAGGTGCAGAAAGGCGCTTTAAATGAGGTAAATGAATAAAATGTCCCAGAGCACAACTGTGTGCACTGACAAAAAGTCAATCACATGAATAATTCAGCGGCCGGGACTGCCAGCAAAGGTCAGCGGCTCTCACCTTTGTGACGGGAAGTGAAAGGAAACGCTGCTGACGAAAAAAAACCCCCCTCGCCCTCCAGCCGCCGCCGCCACCCCCGCCGAAGGTGTAAACTTGGAGTAGGGAGGAATTAAAGCGCTGCACCGGCCAGCCGGCAGTAAAAATAAATAAATAAATAAATAAATAAATAAATAAATAAATAAAATTACATTAAAAAAAAATCAGCTTGAACAGCCAAGCCGTTTAGGGAAAATAATCTGAAATTACAGCCAGGGAAAGGTTAAGGGGGGTGGTTACCAGCAATGTCAATTATCTCCCAAATCTGAGGTCAGGCAAAAGGTATTTTAAGAGCCTACGGGATTGAAATTTTGTAACAGCTGTTAAATATGACAAAACTTTTTATTCCCCCAAACTAGAGCTATTCCAAACTCCGTATGAAAGAAATGGGATAAGCAGATGTCTGGCTTCCATACAGGAAAGTAGGACACACTTGGAATGATAAGTCTCCTGAACTCTATAGAATAATGCCAGGTTTACTGGGGAGGGGGGCATTTGCTGCCCGCGGAGATGCCAGCGAGCAGTAGGGCTGTGATGGTGCCATCTGGAAAGGCTCTGCCGAGCAGGCTCTGCCCGCGCTCCGCCAGCGCTCCCGGCCCGGGCACTGCCCGCCACGGGCACCCGGCGCCACCGGCCGCGCCTCGGGGACACCCCCGGCGGGCAGCAAGGGCCAAGGGCCTGGCTCCCAGCAGGAATTTCCATCCCTCCCCAGTGAAATATCTGCTGGTGGCACGGAGGAGCGGCTCTAGCCCAGAGTGTGGTTTTGGTTTAGCAGTTCCAGCGGCATCCTGTAATCATTTACAGCCCTTGGAATGTATGGGTGAAATAGGAGAGATTTATCTGTTCATAGTTGTGATATGTAGACAATGGGTGTTCCTAATGAGGAACATCTGCTTTTGTGTTTTCCCAGAAAACATTATTCCACTATGAAAATGATACTCCCATCCTTTTCAGCAACACCGCAAAGAAAATATGGGCCTTTTCCTTTCTTTTATTTGCTTTTCTTTGGGTCAATCTAATTTCCCAGGGACACTTTTTCTGTGGCATCTTTTTACTGACTGCGCTGCAATTTACGGTGGGTTTGTTCTTTAACACGTGAGGTACTGTGCTGGAGGAACGGCCCCGAAATGCCAGCAGATACTCAAATGTGTACAGTAATAAAAGCCTCCCTGCTCAGCCGTGCTCCGTGAGAAACATCCAGGCGACGTAAATAAAAATTCCCACTGAATTAAAAGGTCGCAGAGGCTCCTGACACCAAAAACCACTTCCAAGGCCTCAGCTTTGGCTTTTACATTTCCAGCCCACTGCAGGATTCAAATGTAGAGTTACACAAGTTTGTTTAAATTATCAGCACTGCTAATAAATTATTACTCCTG
>JANCRA010000007.1:35961541-36016627 GCA_024362935.1 Setophaga petechia
GCGGGCGGCGAGCGGCGCTCCCGGCCCTGCCATCCCCGCTGCCCCCGGGGCTCGGGCCCCGCACCGCGGCCCCGCAGCCCGTGCCTCTGCGAGCACTTCCAGGAGCATTTCCCGATCAACCCAGAAGTGCCTGAACGCCCTGAGGAATCCCAGGAGCTCGCACAGCAATATGGTTATTACCGGATGATATTTGGGAAGAAAGTGCTAATGGGCAATCTGGTGTTTATTTTGAAACTGCTAACAATGATTTTTCTCTGGTAAAAGGCAGTGTCTGGGCTCACGGCTGACTGGGCTTTGAGCATGGGCTCTAACAGATGGTGCGGAGCTCGAGGTGCGGGATCGGCCCTCCGCTCCCGGCGCCCGCCGGGCTGGGGGAGCGCCGGGCTCCGAGCAGCCTCTCCTCCTGCTTCCCTGCCTCAATCTCTGCTTCCCTGCCTGCTTCCCTGCCTCTCCTCCTGCTTCCCTGCCTCTCCTCCTGCTTCCCTACCTCCCTGCCTGCTTCCCTGCCTCAATCTCTGCCTCCCTGCTTCCTCCCCTGCCTCCTGCCCGGCCGTGCCCCCGCGGAGCGCACGCCCGGCCCGGGGCTGTTCTTGGGGGCCGGGGTCCGAGCCGAGCCCCCGCCCCGCGCCCCCCGGGCCCCGCTGCGCTCCCCCAGCCCCGCGCAGCCCCGCGCAGCCGGGCGGAGGGCCCGGGGGGTGCCCACCTCCAGGTATTGTTTTGCAAACACAGGGGGTCATAGATGACAGCGCAGACATAACAAGGCGGCTGTGGCCGCGAGTGTTTGTTGTCGCAGCGTGCCATATAACTTCTGGTGATTGTTACTTTTCCTCTGATGAAACCACGTATTTATAAGTGATTTATTTTTTATTTTGTAGCACAAACAGAAATCCATAAACTGTCGGTTCAGCGCCATTGACTCTTTGATCAGTTACTGGGCTATTTTTTTTCCTCTCCCGTCAGCGAGGAGAGATTAAAAGCCTTTATTTTCAGCCCTTTTTCTGCTGCAAAGGTACGAGCCGAAATGGACAATAAAAGTGCACTTCAAATGCATCCTCTCTGCTCCTTTATTCGGCGCTAACGAAACTTATAGCTGCCTATGTCAGCCTCTTAATTACACCACTACAGCGATTTCCGAAAACATTTAGCTGCTGTATACAAAGGAAATAAACCCACATTGTCAACTCGAGAGCGCTCCGGAGTTTAAAAGGCTGCTCTGTAACCCAGCGAAATAATTATTGAAGGGTACGACGCCTCCGTCTTTGTCAGAGTAATTGTACTTGGCCTGTCAGCTCTGCTTTTCTCCGGGAGGAAATCCCACTCTTTTACTGCTGGAGGCTTTTACGCCCAACCCGGCTTTGGGCAGCACGAGCAGAAAGTTTCTGCGGGGTGGCAGCGCGGCCGTGCGCGCAGCTTGCGCGGGGCCCAGCCTGACCCGGGGGACTCTCCTGCCCGTGCCCCGGGGGCTGCAGAGTTCCCAAAAATAATGGATGTGAGCAGGCTGGCCTCGGCCGGCAGGGCAGAGCAGGCAGCGGTGCTGCAGCCCGGCAGATTGGGGGAATGGTTTTAATTTCCATCGCTGGGATCTGATTTCCAGAACACTGGAAATTATTCGCCATTGTCACCTTCCTCCCTATTCCGCCAAAAGATTTTTAACAAATAGTAATTAAAAAAAAAAAAATAAAGTCGTGAAATGTTTCTCCAGAAAAAAAAATTAAAAATAATGAAAAAAGAAATAAAGTTGATTAAATCCCAAGCTCTGTGTCTATAATTGCTGTGGTGCAACGCTGATAACACGTAGTTATCATCGGAAAAGTTGACCAAGACAGGTTAAATAATTTAATAAGGAACTGCTTGTAATTATGTTATTTACAAGGTATGACAGAGGTTTGAGGAAGAAACAGAAGCTGATCTCAGGGAAATGGACGGGTTTGGGTGACCCCTGGAGCATGGAGTTTGAATTATGGAGATGGGGGGCTGAGAGGTGAATATGGACTAGAGGAGAACAAGATGACTTTTCACCTCAGCACATTTAACTTTTAAATCCAAATAAACGTCTCGCGTTACTGGATGGTCGTGGTATAAAAGAAAAACGACTAATCCCGGCCAGTTTTAGAGTGTGGGGAAGGGGCTGCCCTTTCCTCACCGAGGAAAAAATATCGCCAAAAAAAAAAAAGTTACAGAGGGGGAAAAGTGCATTTTAAAATAAATCTGGGTAACTCGGTGGGTTTTTTTTTTCCCTTTCCTTTCTCCCTCGCTAAATTAATTATATCAAACATCTGTTCCCATGACGTTGTCCTCCATGCCACACACACCACTGAATGATCTCAACGCTGCCTCGAAAAGCAACAACACACCGTTTTCTCTTTCCCAAATATCCTCCGGTAATCGGGATCTCGGTCAGCAGCTCCCTGATTTACCCGCTCAGGTAAATTAAAAGTAGCCGCGCTCCGCCGGTTCGCTCGCCCCCCACCCTTCCCAGCACGGGCACAGCACAAACTTAGGAACTCGCGTGGCCAGGAAAGCGGAAACTTTCTCACCTGTTTGGTCATGGAGTCTATTAGCCGAACGTACAGGTCCTGCTCTGTCCTGACGCCTGCCGAGGGAAAGCACAGACAAAATTCCGATCAGGATTTCGGGAGAGAACCCCCCCCGGTCCCACAAGGAAAGGATGAGGTCAGGCAATTAACCGCAGCGGGCAGGGATCGGCCCCGCGCCGGCTGCAGGGGAAAATTCAAAATTTAAAATAATAATAATACTGATAAAAATTAGGCAGGAACGGGCCGGTGACGGAGCTGTGCCGAGCCCGGCGCTCGGGGGCCGTGGCCAAGCCAACCCCCCCGGCTGCGGCCCCGGGGAACGCGCGGGACCCCGGGCGCGGAGCGGCCCCCGCGGGTTTTCCGCGCCCGAGGAAGCGGCTCCGCCGGGCCGGGGCTCCGCTCTGCCCGCTCACCCCATCCCAATAATTACCATCAATTCCCAAACTCAAAAAAAAAAGTGCCTCAAAAGTGCCGCTGTGCCCGAGCAGCCATCGATCCCCTTTTTTACTTTCCACTTCAAGCCCAACCGGTTAATCATGTGAAGTACCATTGACTTATCGATCCTTTATGTTTTGTTTTCCTTATATGCCAAGGAAAGAGCCGTGTTTACACGCGTGTAATTTTAATCTCGAAATCTTTATACCCTTTATCCCCTTGCTCCCCCCCAAAAAAAGGCCTCGGAAGGAAAAATCAGACTTTTCTGCGGCACACGGACGCTCAAAAATGAGAGAACGACAACTTACCATTGCTATACAATAACTGAAGTTTATAATGAATCCCATTGTTAGTTTTTTCATTGTTTGGCTCCTGCAAGTAACGATAAATAATTACATTTAGCATGAAAAATATCGCCCTCCTCCTGCTGCCCATTTTTCTCGTCCCTGAAGCGGCTCGGAATTAACAGTTTGCAGAAATTCAGCCCACGGTCACCTTTTTTTTTTTTTTTTTTTTTTTTTTCTCCTGGTGTGGAGCGCTGATGATGTCATTAGCTCGGTGCAAATATGTCATGTTTTGCCGTTTTCCCGGTGTTTAAAATAAGTCGGGGCCGCGGCTCTAAGTTTGTAACCCCGGGGTTTATTCGGAGCGGCCGTGAGACCCGGGGGGAGCCGCACGTGGCGTGGGCGCCGCTGGAGTGCCGGGAGAGCTGCCGTGCTGGGAATGAGCTCTGCTCCACTCAATTACGCTTAAAAAATTGTAAAAAAAAAAAAAAAATTGAGAAAACTGGCAGACTTACTTTCTCTTTCTCCACAAAGTCCACAAAAGCTGTTCTCTCAATCTCCACCGGCTGTCCCTGCCTGTCGTACAGAGCTAAGACGAAGTGGAAAAAATTGGATTTTCTGAGATTGGAAGGCGGCTGTTTCTCGAAATGTGCCCGAGCCAGCCCCACGCCGCTGCGGGAGAAAACAAGACAAGGCGTGGGTGAGAGCGGCGGGAAGGGGCGCGCAGGCTCCGCGGCCGCGGGGGGATGCGGGGGGATGCGGGGAGCGCGGAGCGGCGCGGAGCGGGGAGGCTGTAACTGATACGGGGCGGGCGGGGGGGGGAGTTAAGGGGGGGGGATTTACGGCCGGGATGAGAAATACAGGAGGAGAAAACCGCCGGGAGAGGATTTGGCAGACGTACCTTTGGGCGGCCGTGTTAGCATCCACTACCCCAGCAGTATGCATCCATGAGCGGACGGGGTTCATCCCACTGCCCAGCGGTTCTTCTTTCATGGTCGTCCCACCTCTTGGTATATTTTCCTGAATCCCAAACATTAAAACAAATTTGGGCAAAACCAGCTCCTAACCAAAAGGGGTTAAAATTGAGGGAAATGTCAGATACGGGGTGGGTTGGTTGTTGCTTGATTTTCTCTCTCTCTCTCTCTCCTTGGCGACTGGAATATAAGAGATGACTTTACTCCCTGTGATCAGTAGGAGAAAAGCCCAGTTCAAGTCTTGCTTCCTTCTTCAATCTGTCCTGTATTGGCACGACATAAACAATTTACTGAGTACTTCTGTGCGGCGAGTTGGATGGCGTTCCAGTTTGGTGGTTAAAAAAAAAAAAAAAAAAAGAAAAAAAAAAAAAAAGAAGGAAAAAGTATAACTGCAGCCGGCGACACTGCGAGGTGGCTTTTTTTTTAAGGGGGGAGGGGGGGAAAAAAGAATAAATATTTTTGTTGTTGTTGTTTGCAGACGCGCTCAACGTGGTGTCATCCTAGTAAAAACCGGCTCGGCAAAAAAAAAAAAGCTTCAGGACACTGCTGAATCGACCACTTTCTGGCAAGGCTCTCCTGCTCCAAAAGACAAATAAACGGGGGGGAAAAAAAAAAAAAATCCTGATTACCGCGGAGGTGTTGCCGGGCACACGGGAGAACGGGGCGCGGGCCCGTGGCGGCTCGCGGAATGGACGGAGGCGCGCAGAGCCCGGCCCTCCCTCCCCGAGGAGCGCGCCCCTTCCCCGGGAGCCGGGCCCCCGCCGCCGCGGGAGACGTGGCGTCATCCGTGACGTCGCCAAGGGGGCGTGGCCACGCCCATATATGGAGCGCGGGGTCCGGCGGCGCGCCCGCCCGGCCCCGGCCCCCCCCACCCCCGGCCACGGCGGCGGCGGCGGCGGCGGTGACAGCGACAGCGACAGCGACACGGCCCGGGCTCGGCCCCCGAGGGGTGGCGGCCCCGCGCGGGGCTGACCCGCGTGGAGGGGTCGCGGCGGGGCTCGGGCCGGACAAAGCGGGGGATGCGGGGTGCGCCCCTGCGCGCCCCTGCGCTATAAATGAGGAGCGGACGCGGCCGGGGATACCTGTGCCTGACACTGCACAGCCAGCCCCGGCTCTAGGTCCGCCCTGGCCACCCGTGGTTGTGTATCTCCATAGAAATATATATTTCCATTTCTGGTTATATATTTATATACATTTTTATATGTATATATATATTTATGTATTGATATATATTGATTTTTTAATATATTGATTTTTAAATATATTGATATTCTTATATATACTGATATTCTTATATATATTGGTATTTTATACATATTGATATATTTTTTATATATTTACATGTCGTATCTATATATCTTCTCCTCAAGTGATGAGCCTTTTCCGCCCAGTGTGGGCTACGACTTCCTTGTCCTATTTTTTTTTTTAATAATCTCTTTTTTTAATTTTTGGTATTTATTTTTGTGAATTTCCCACGTCCCCGCGTTAATACCTCCCGAACTCGGGGAAAATCGGCGTTCATATCTGAATGAATCGGTGAAAATCGAAAGTCCGATTTGCGTTATCAGGATCCCCTTTCTCCAAGGGGTGAGGGAAAAGAGGGTAAAAAAAAAAAAAAAGGATGTGTTAGAAAGCAATCTATTTTGCTGGTGTTGGGGGTTAATGACTATTGCCAAAGATAAGTGAATTATCAAAGCTGTTGCTCTACCCGATCTCAAAATCCATTACATTGCTGGCCGTCTAATTAAATACGTAAGTATAATAAAATCATATTTTATGACTATTTGAGGGTAATGAGATTAGTCTTTAGAAGCGATCGCCACATATTAAAGATGCCACTGTCTATAGAATGTTAATAACCTTAAATCAAAGTGTATGGAAACTATTCATGAGAAATTAAAAGAAAATTCCTGTATTCATAATCAGCCCGGAGCTTTTGAGGTACAGTAGAGCAGATTACAAACCCAAACACTTTTATCGCGTAGAGAGAGATACCAAAGTTCCCAAACAATGCCATGCTCGCGGTGGCATTTGGTGGCACCGACACGTTCGGGGACCCGGAGCGGGCGCCGGGGGCTGAGGGTGCCCCCAGCCCGCAAAACGCTCCCTCCTAAAAATAAGGTAAAAAACGCCCAACGCCGCTATTATTGCAAGATATTTCCTCAAATGAACAACGCCGAACTTGGTGCTTCCCCTCCGCTAACGAAAGCTTAAAATCATTTACAGTATCTTTAATTCAGATTACACGCGCCAAGGCGATTTAAATCTGATTACCAAATTAGAAGGTTTTAAAACAAATCCTTTTAAATCTGATACTGTTGACTAAGGAGGGGAGAAAAAAAAAAAGTTCCATAAGCCCATCACATAAGGTAACGATCCTGCCCCAGAAAGAAAAGGAGTTTTAAACCTTTTTGACAACAAATGCAGCTGCCCCACTATTTTGGACGATATTAAGCGAAAATGAATGCAAATCTGTGTTCAGAAGCCATCTGGCCAGGAATGGGGGAATCAGCTGCTCCTCACAACAGGCTCTGAGCCTGAATCTATTTCAGCTCATTTTCTAGATCATCTGGTCCTGCACCCAAAGCGTGGAAAATACGGTCTTTATCATTCACCAACTTTATCTTTTTTTTTTTCTTTTTTTTTTTTTTTTTTTTTTTTTTTTTTGTGTCACTCTGGCTGGCTGGAGCTGCCGGCGGCCGGGAGCCCGCCCGGGCTGCGGCTGCTGCTGCTGCCCGCACCGCCCCGCACCGCTCCGCTCCGCTCCCAGGCCGGCATCCCGCGGGGCGCCCGCCCCCGGCAGCTCCTCGCGGTTCCGCCGGCCCGGCAGGGCAGGGCAGGGAGGGAGGGAGGGAGGGAGGGCAGCGGCAGCCGGGACCCCCCAGCCCCGGCCCGGTCCGGGCGGCGGGAGCGCGGCCCCGCTCTCCGCGCACCTTGCGCGGGGCCCGGGCCGGCGCCGGGCGGGCAGGGGGTGTGCGCGGCTGCGGGGGGCGGCCCGAGCCCTCCCGGCTCCGCGGCCCTCCTCCTCCTTTTCCACCTCCTCCTCCTCCTCCTCCTCCTCCTCCGGCGCCAAGTCTCCCTTTTGTGTGAATTTACGGGGTGAGGCTTCAGTGATCCCCCCGCAAATTTGCATTTAAATAGCGACATCAAGCGATGCGCGTGCCACACACCAGCGGGCTCCCAGATGTCACGGCGGAGCCGCTCAGATGGCCGCAGCCCAGCTGTCCCCCGGCCCGGCCCCGCTCCGCGCCCCCCGCACCGCCCCGCAGCGCGTCCTCCTGCCCCGCACGGCGGCCGGACACGGAGCCCCGCGCTGCGCCGGGCTTAAAACTGATCCCCTGCTTCCCATCGCCCTGAGACTATTCCCCGAAACTTTATTATTTTATTTTTTTCCCCTTCGGGACATTCCCCTCGGGACTATTATCTCAATCATTTCACTTTTTTTTTTCTTCCTTATTATTATTTCTTATTTATTTCTCATTTCACGGTTTAAATCACCCAAGTTGGAGAGCGTGATTTTGGTAATTTCGCTGTTTCCTCGGCCGCGGGCCGGCCCCGAGCTGCTCAGCTCCGCGCTTCCCACCGCACAAAGTTTCCCAGCGGGAAGTTGCGCTGGGAGCGGGGAGAGGTGGCCCCGGCCCCGCTCTCGGGGGGCTCGCCCGGGTCCCCGCAGCTCGCCAAGCTCCATATTTCAATTTTATTGTTGGAAGGCGCCTTCATTACCAACGAGCTGGGTTACACCGGGCGTAATTTATGCCCGGTGTAACCGAAGCAAATCTCTACAAACTCCCGTGCTGCAGGAGGGAGAAATTGGTGTTTTCGGGTAAATTGGGATTTTGGTGTGTTTTCAGGTACGGCAGCGTTTCGCCCGCCGCTTCAGGCCGTTCCTTGCCGGGCAGGCGCTGCCTAACGCGGGGGCGCAGCGCCGCGGGGCCCGGCCCGGCCCTTGCGCGGGGGGTCGCGCATCCTTGGCCCGGGCCAGAGGCCGAACGCGGCCCAGCAGCGGAGCGGGGCCGAGGCCGGGCGCTGCCGCCGCTGCTTTGGGGCTCCCCGGCCCCGCCGCCAGCCCAGGCCCCCAGCGCCCCGCCAAGGCCGGGGGTGCGGGAAGGGCCGGGACCCCCGCTCCGCCCGGCCGCTCTTCTTTCGCGACGGATTCACCCGCGCCGGGCTCGTTTCAGAGCTTGGGTCCGCATTCCTGAGCACCCCGGGCCCGTTGCACAGCGCACGGGGCCGGAGCTGCGGTCCGACCGTCCCGGGGGCGCAGCCGAGGCCGGGCATGGCCGGGGGGCCGAGCAGCTCCGCGCCCCGCGCAGGCTCCGCAGGGCGGGCAGCGGCTCCGCGGGCTCGGGGCAGGGCACGGGGAGGTCGTCCCTGTCCCTGTCCCTGTCCCTGTCCCTGTCCCTGTCCCTGCCTCTGGCCGCGCCTGCTGGCCCTGGGTCCCCTCGGCCGGCCGGCCGCGCACCTCCCGCGCCCCTGCGCGGTTCGTGGCCAGGCTGCGCGGCCGCCTGGCGGGTCCAGCTCGGGGTCACCGAACTCCCTGAGGGTGCAGGGCTGTTTTACCCAAACTGGCTCTCGGCCCTGCGCTCCCCCCGGCGCGCTCCCGCGGCCCTGCGTCCCGATATTGTTACATCAAAATTAGTTATTAAAAAAAAATAAAAGGAAAAAATAAAAGGAAAAAAAGGCTTAAACTTCCGCCGTGCCCGAGCGCCAGCCCTGTTTGCCGTGCGCCCAACGGGAGCTTTTCCCCGGTAAACACTCCCCGCGGGTGCTGCCCGGCTCCCGGCGGCCCGAGGGCGCGGCGCGGGCGCTGCCCTCCCGGTCCCCGCGGGATGCGGGGCCGCGGCCCGGGGATGCTGCGGGGCCGCCGTGGCTCTGCCCCCCGGGACCCCGGGAAGGGGCTTGGGGCGGCCCGAGCCGCGCGGGCGGAGCAGCGGCCGCCCCCGCGGAAGAGCGCGGGCGCGCAGCCGGGGCCGCGGGGAGCTGGCGGCCGGACAGGTCCCATCGTGCGGCGGAACAATATCAACTGACTCCAACTGAACAAACAAGGATCGATCAGATAATTTCAGATATTATAATTGGCTTTAATTAAACACACTTCGTTCTAATTAACTCTGAAATTTTAGCATGCTTTGGGACGTTGGTGTCTGATTTGATATTGTCAGTCCAGATGTCCTAATAAAATTCAATCCTCCACTCAAGACTTCAATATTCACTAAGAACAAAATGCAAATTAAATGTAAAACCTAAAGTATCGCCAAAGGTATAATCAAGAAAGGTGTCTCAAAACTTCTCACTTTTTATTACGCAGTAGTTAGAAAATGCAGATTACATCCTAACAAGACCTCGACTGAATAATAGAAACCTTAACTCTTTCGTGGTCAGGGCTCGCTCTGCCCTGCAGGGATCCGGGAACATCCTCCGCCAGCGCACGGGAAACACCCGCGGTGCGGGGCTCCCGCACGGAGCGGCCGCGGGGAACCGGCGCAGCCCCGCGCTACGGGCCGCTCGTCCCGCCGCACCGGCGGAGCAAAACTTGCCGCTGTCACGGGCACTTTAGTCCCCGAGGCGAGCGGCGGCGGAGCCCCGGGCCGGGCGGGTGAGCTCAGCCCGCTCCCGCACGGCGGAGCTGCGGGAGAGCCCCGGGCGCGGCGGCCGCACCGCGCTCCGGCAGCGCAGCGCTCCAGGACAGGGGGGACCCGAGGGGGACACGCACTGTGCGAGGTCCCCGTGCCCTCGCCCCCGAGCTGCCCGGCCGTTTCCCCCGCCAGCCGCAGCGCTCCTGGCGATAATTAAAGCCTGCGGAGCGGGGCGGCGGCGCGGGGAGCTGCGGGAGCCCGCCCGGTGCCTGCCCCGGTCAGCGGCCCCGGTGCCGGTCCCGGGGTGCCGCGCCCGGGGACCCCCGGGCCGGGCTCGGCGCCAGCCCCGCGCCCCGCCGCGCTCGCGGAGCTCCAAAAGCCGGGCTATTCCCACATTAAACATTTGTATGTTTTCCATGCTAATGGAGTCACTTAAAGCTGTTGCTAATTTAACTTTTTAAAAAGGCCGCAGCGTGGTGATTTGCATTTTCTTTAGGATATTGAAATGAAGGGAAAACTGCTGGGCGGTGAGGCTGCCCCGAGCGTAGCTGGGGGCCATGCCGGAATGAAAACAGCGAAAGAAAAGAAGAAAGAAGGAAACCGCCGCTTCTTCCCGACTGTTAATAAGCAATTTGTCCCGCCGCGATTTACATTGCAAAGACAAACGTGTCGGGGCGCCCGGCCCGGCCGGGGTCCCCCGGGCCGCTCCCCCGCTCCGCGCTGCCCCGACATCGCCCCCGCGAGCCGCGCTCCGCATCCCGCCCGCCGCGCAAGTCCCGCGGCCGCGGGCGGCCGGAGGGAGACCGGGGCGCTCCCCGCGCCCCTCGGGCTTGAATTTGCAATGAATTTCCGAACGCCCCGGTCTGGGTAAACAACAAGTGCTGGGCTGGCCGTTTCCCTCGGCAGATCCCCTCTCGCCGCCGCCAAGGCTCTGTAGCGTGGGGACCGTGTGCCATCTACAGGACACTGCGCGGGCGGCCGCGCTCCGCGCCCCCGGCCCCGCCGCCTCCCGCTCCCCCCGCGCATCCGCCAGCGACCATTGATTATTTCTTATTTCAACTTTTAAATTTTTTTTTAAAAAACCTCACACTAAAAGTTTGAGGTGATAAAGATTGCGGCGCTGCCCGCGATTTTTAAACTTAATTAAATTTTTAATTTTTTTAGATTAAAAGATGTGAAATGTAAAGATAATGCGATTTGATTTGTTAGTCTAACTCCGCGATTTGAGAGTTGATGTCCCCAAAGACCGGGCGAGCTTTTTCCCTTTATTTATTTTTATTAAAACATCAATCTACTCTGGAGCTGGGTGAACTCAGTTTCACCTAGAGAACATAAAATTCTCCATACCAAGGAAATAAGCACCTTTCATAAATCAACAGTATTCCTGACAGATCGATCAATTTTTGGTTGTTAATCCGAAAGGAGGAGTTTTAATTGCTTTCTGCCTTTTAGCCCGGCCACCTCGGCGCGGCGGCTCCGGCAGCGCTCGGCTCTCCCCTCCTGCGCTCGGGAGGGGGCAAAAAAGCCCCGGAGACCCTTCCGCGCCGCGCAGGGCCGCGCAGCATCCCCGCCGCGCTACCTGCGCGCCAGCGGCCGGGACGCGCAAAGCCCCCGCGCGGCGGGACGGCCGCGGCCGTGCCGGGGCGCGCAGGCTGCGCGCAGCCCCGCGGGCGGCCCGTCCCAGGTAAGCGGGAGCTCCGCCGGGCGCGCCCCCGCCCGCGCCCCTTCCCGCAGCCCCGCGCGCGGGCGGCCGCTTACCTTGCGCGGGTGTCGCCGGGGCGCGCGGAGGGCAGCGCGCACGGCGGAGCGGGACGCGGCGGAGAGTGCGGAGCTCCCCGCGCTTTAATACACTTCTCAGCAGCGCAGCCCGGCCGCGGCGCGGGGGGGCCCGGCGGTGCGCGGGGCGCAGCAGTGCGCAAGCGCCCCCCCGCGCTCCTCGCTGCGCGGGGGCGGGCGGGAGGCGCGGGGCGCCCGCGGGGGCGGAATCGGCGGCGCGGCTCCGGGGGGAGCGCAGGGGGGCCAGCCCCCACCCCGGCCCGTCCCGGCCGTCCCGGCCCCGCCGCGCATCCCCGCGGCCGTCCCGCGCATCCCCGCGCTCCGTCCCGGGCCGCCGCGGATTCCCCTCCGCACCCCGGCCCGCGGAGCGACCGCCCGGCCCCGCAGCGCCGCGGGAACGCAACAGTTTGTCCCGAGGGGAGGCGGCCCCCGGGGATGTCCCGCGTGGGAACTCACCGCTCCTGGCTCCGCGGGACCCCGGCGCCGCTCACATCCCGCCGGCTCCTCGAACTGCCGCGGCCCGCGCCTCCTGCAGCATCCTGGGCCGTGCTGGGCTCCCAGAACTTCCCCGCCGCTCCGCGCTTTGATTTGGAGCGATGCGCAAAGAACGCGACTGGCTGCGAGACGTTTTATTTTGTTTATTTCTGCTCTTCCTTCCCCTCCCTCTCCCAGTTTAGCCCAGGAACTCCCGCTGCATTGGTTAATCCTCGAGGAGGGATAACTGCTGAGATCTTCAGCGAGCTCTCCGCTACCACGGATACTTCCTAGAGCTCCAGCAGCTCTGTGAGGGGATGTGCAGCTACGAGATGTGAAGGTATTTAGAAAAAAAAAAAAAAAAAAGTAGCGGTTTCCAAGTCAAGCAGATTCCTGCAGGGAAGTAAAGCCCGGGTTTAGGACTGGAGCTACATTTGTAAAAAATAAACCTATCAGTGCTGGCCTCGGTTATAAATTCAGAGAACATTCACCCCAGGTTTGTTGTGACGGCAGCGACTCTCCGGTTTGGGTTTAATTTGTACCAGGATGGGTTTTGGCAGTCGGGAGAGGAGGGAGGCTGCGGGCAGCGGGGCAGGAGCCCGGCCCTGGTGTTTGGGGATGTCAGAGCCGGGGCTGGGCTGGGCAGTGCCCACAGGCAAGGCTGCCCCACGCACAGGTGACGGCCCCAGAGCTGCCTCTGCTCAGGGCAGCCTCACGGGGTCATTTCTGCTCTGTTCGCCCACGGACAAGTTCAGCTGCTGCTTAAGTCTCTGGGGAACAGCTGCCCAGATGTGCTGCAGGTGGGGAAAGTTTGGGCTAGCCCTAGAAAAGACAGCACAACTCTGCTCCTCCTGCTCCCCAGTGTCCCACGGCATCCCCGCCACAGGGATGGAGCAGCTTGGGAAGGGGTTCCATGCCTGGGAGGGCTGCCCTGAGGTCTGGGGACCCAGTAGGAATCATCCAAAGGAGCCTCAGAAGGTCCCTCGGGTACCTGAGGGATTCGGACTTTAATTGTTTTGCAATATCCTGAGTGCATGTGTTGGGCCATTCCGTTTGTATAAATGCCTGAAAAACTGTGCAAGATGCTCACATTTTGAGAAGTTCCCCTGACTGGAAAGGCTAAAAGGTCTCTGTGGGCTCTGTGGAGCCAGCAGGGATGAAGGCAGAGCCGGGGAGAGCCGGGGGCTCCAGGCCCGAGCGCTGCGGATCCCGCCCGGCCCGACCCCTCCCCACAGGGCGCGGAGCGTTCTGCTGGAAACCAGCTGGAATTGCCTTCGTTCACAGCTACTCCCGCTCGCACGGGGGCTGAGCTGGTGTTTTTCGGACACAAATCCGTGCCCACAAAATGTTTATCAAGCAGATTCCTCCACGTGATGCTCCCTGCTGCAGGGGATGCTCTCCCCAAAACCTTTACCCTTCAGTTTTTGTTACCCCGAGGCTGCAGGGGATGCTCTCCCCAAAACCTTCCCCTCCCAGTTTTTGTTACCCCGAGGCTGCAGGGGATGCTCTTCCCAAAACCTTCCCCCTCTCGGTTTTTGTTACACCCCTCAGAAGCGCTGCAAGGCCTGGGAATTAATTGTGCCCCCCTTTTCTGTCACCAATCCACTTTTCAAACATCCCAAGCCATCCTGTATTTTTCACGTGCTTGTGCTGCTCGGGAAAGGTCGGGTCGGTGCTGCTGCTGCTCTTTAAACACCCGCGCTGGGTTAAAGGCTTTGGTGGTAGTGCCAGGGATGCCAGGGGACACGGAGCGAGCGCTGCCCCTTCCCCAGGGATCTGTGGCCGCGCAGGGGCCGCAATGCCCGGCCCGGAGCCCTCCTGGTGTGACCGCGGGTTCAGAGAGGAGGTGGCAGCAGCTCCCAGCAGGGAGGGAGCACGGCAGCCCCAGTGCCAGCCGGGCTGTCAGGCGTGCCAGGGATGCCAGGGATGCCAGCACAGCCCAGCGGGGACAGGGGACGCTGCCTGCAGGCCTGAGCGCGGTGCGGGTGCCGCGACCTGCTGATGGAGACAGGTGCAGCACTCGGGAAAAATAAACAGCGGCCAGAAGAATATCGAATTGAAATGTTGCTAGCGGAGAACTCCACCGGCAGACTCGGCTGGAAATTATCTGAGACACCGCGGCACAAGAACGCTTCCTTTTCACGAGGCAAATGATCTAATCAAGATGTATGTGCATGACAATGCGCTCGCAGGGAGTGAAAGTCGGAGTTATCTGCTTCAATTACGGCACTTCCCGTGTCCCTGTCCTGGCAAAGGATGAGAATAATAAATATAAACCGTTTTTTTCCGAACCTGTAACTGAGTTGAGTAACTCAGCTCCCATTGAGCCGCACGTGAAGTATGAAAAAAAAGAAGTTACCAGGTAAAATATTGTGAATATTCCCGAGGAATGAAATAGGAAATGAAATATTAAATATTATATGAAATGCTGGCTTGCAGCCAGCGGTGTCTCAATATCCAACAGGACACAGGGATGTGCCCATGAGGGAGAATTGATTGTGAGTTCTTGGCATGAGAAGGGAAATTGGAGGAGGGTTTTGGGAAGTTCACATCCTGGAATCAACCATGGAATCACAGACTGGTTTGGCTTGGGAACGACCTTCAGGATCCTCCAGTTCCAACCATACAGACAGGGAGGGGCACCTTCGGCTGGACCCCACCCATGGCCAGCAAAATGAGGGCACTGCTAGAGAAATTCCCTTTCCTTTCCTTTCCTTTCCTTTCCTTTCCTTTCCTTTCCTTTCCTTTCCTTTCCTTTCCTTTCCTTTCCTTTCCTTTCCTTTCCTTTCCTTTCCTTTCCTTTCCTTTCCTTTCCTTTCCTTTCCTTTCCTTTCCTTTCCCCATCCAAAGGCTGTTTCCCTCCATCCAGGTTCTCCATTATTTTCCCTCAGTTATGGACAGGGCTGGAATTCCTGCCTGAGCAGTTTCCTGCAGAAATGAACTTTGGCTGGACACAAACAGCACATAAAGAGGGAAAGCAGATGAAAACTGATGCAGGCCTCGGTTTCTTTGGAGGTAAATGGAGAGATCCCAGGTGTCAGCACCCCAGAGCCCTGCCCAGGTATGGTTTGAACTCACTAAATAATGGATTTTAGTTGGTCTGCTTTCTTTTGGGTGGAATTATATCCACAATCTGTTTTTCTGTTGCGTTTCTAGCGAGAAAAGTCTGTGTTCTGCTGCTTGAATTCAGTTCACAGTCAGGTGCTCAGTTTTTATAAGGCTCAGATTTTTATCTGTTGGACTTCCAGAAATTATGTGTGATGTTGGTAAGAGCTTATTTATTATTTATAGCTTTTATTGTAGTGTAATAGCTGTGAAATTTAAACATGAAATAAACTAGGAGAAGAAATCCTTATGCTCAGTGTACCAACACAGAAGTGAAGCTGGCCAGGCTGACATCATGAACCCAAGAAAATAAGAATTTAGGGGATATTTCCATTAATTCATTAATGCATCCTGGTTATTAGCAGTGCCAAAAGGTGTTTGTGACCTGCAGTGCTCCGTGCCAGTGATCTGCTGAAAAGTAACACTGCAAACACACTTCACTTGTTTATTTACTTCTGAAGTGATAGATTTATCTCCTAATTTTGCTCTTGTTTCCCAGCCTTTTATAGGACTCTTGGACAGTTTATAGACAGCAGCTGACACCTCTAAAATTCACCTGGAGCTATTCAGCAGTTTCAAACACCTCGGTGCAATTTATCCAGAACTCTTCATGCACAAAAAAAAAGCAAAAATTGATTGGAGTGGTCGAGGAACTCCTCTGTCCTGTCTTTAAAAAGTGGATATAAAGCTGTCAGCGTTTACAGCTGCCCTCACACTGCTGCAATTAAGCAGAGCTTTGGAGGGGAGATTCCTTTCCAGCCTGGAGTGCTGATGGGCCTGGAGGCAGGTCCAGGGCAGGGACGGGCTGTGAGGCAGCTCTGCAGCAGCAACTTCACCTGCAGCATCTACAGCATCTGCATCACCTGCATCACCTGCATCACCTGCAGCATCTACATCACCTGCATCTGCATCACCTGCATCACCTGCATCACCTGCATCACCTGCATCACCTGCATCATCTGCATCACCTGTATCACCTACATCATCTGCATCATCTGCATGTGCATCATCTGCATCATCTTCATCATCTGCATCACATTCATCATCTGCATCACCTGCATCTGATGTGCTGCAGGTGTGGAAAGTTTGGGCTAGCCCTAGAAAAGACAGCACAACTCTGCATCTCGGATGCAGGTGATGCAGGTGATTGCATCTGCATCACCTGCATCACCTACATCATCTGCAACACCTGCATCCCTTCCTGAGGAAGGTACCGACCCCTCGGCTGTGCTGGGTTTCAGTTTTATTAATAAATTCAAATTAGAGAAAGAATAGATACAGAAGAGGGGAAAGAAATTCTGATTTTATGGATTTGAGAGCTTTGGCAGAGCGAGGCTGCCCCCTCAGGGCTCTGCCCAGCCCAGGTCCAGGTGATCCAGGCAGGGGGGGTTTGGTGTCTTCCCAAGGCTCCTGCTCACATCCCTCAATTCCTGGGGTTTTGAGCATCCTAAAACTTCTTTTGGCACGATACTCAAAGGGACAAAAAATATGATTTGCAAGGTGCTTTTTATTTGTCCCTGGGCATCCTGGGGCAAAGGAGGCTCAGGGGGCCCTTGTGGCTCTGCACAGCTCCTGCCAGGAGGGCACAGCCGGGGGAACAGGGACAGGAGCAGAGGGAACGGCCTCAGGCTGGGCCAGGGCAGCTCAGGGTGGGCACAGCAGGAATTTCCCCATGGGAAGGGGGCTCAGGAACTGCCCAGGGAGGGTTCAGTGCCCATCCCTGCAGGTGGCACCTGGAGGTGGCACTCAGAGCTGGGGATGGACACAGGCTGGGCTGGGAGGGCTTTTCCAGCCCCAGGGATCCCAGGGTTCTGGAGGAATAAAAAGCCTTTGCAGCTTCCAAAGGTGCTGAGATGGGGCAGCAGCACCACGGCCAGCACAGGGTGCTCAGAACCAGAAATCTGAGGGAATTGTAGGAAGATTGGAAGTAATAAGGAAAAGCTCCAGAATGGGTTTGAGTCAGCAGGAATTTCCCCATGGAAAGGGGGCTCAGGCCTTGGCACTGATGGGTTGCAGTGCCCATCCCTGCAGGTGGCACCTGGAGGTGGCACTCAGAGCTGGGGACAGGGTGTGGATGGGTCACAGCTGGGACTCAGTGACCCTGGAGTTGTTTTCCAGCCTGAAGGATTCTGGGGTTTCTCCCTGGTATTTCCAAACCACCCCAAATATTCAGCAAGGCCAGAAATGCTGCAGGAGCTCCTGGGTGTGAGCACCCAGGGCTGGTGGCTCAGGGAGGGTTTCCCTGTCCTGGGGATGTCTGAGGATCTGCTGGGCTCCTCCCAGTAAGTGACACACTGGAGCATCACCTTGGCTGGTTTAAACTCCCCACAGCCTCTAAGCTCTGTGCTGTGTGCAGGGATTCTGATTTTGGGGTTTATTTGAGGGGTGTTAATTTGACTCCCTGGAAGCTGAGAGCTCCTGCACACCCTGGGCTGGTCCCACCCCTCCCATCACGCCAGGTGTGATCACCTGCAGCCCCTCCCCTCCCTGGGTGCTCCTCACCCTCAGATGGGAGCAGGCAGTGATCCTGTACCCCCTCACGCCCCATTCCCACGGGCAGTCTGGATTTCCCAGCCGTTTTCCTGCGTGGATCTGGCAGGAGCTGTGTGCAGCATTCCAGAATGGCTCCAGCAGTGACTCACAGGGAACATTCCAGCATTTACACCTCTCACCTCGCCCATCACCCTGCTCCTGCTCCTCACAAGGAGGAGCAGCTGATTTCCTGTTTAATGCCACATAATCACTGGTTACTCACAGCACCACACTGCTTCCAGTGCTCCAGTCCTGGAGCAGCCTTTTCCACAGGTCTGGGATTGCTTCAGTCCCCATAAAGCACTGAGCCCACCAGACCCAATCCCTGCAATAAAACAGCCCGAGGGCTCCACCAAACCCTCTCTGGGTGTGGACACAATGTAGAACATTGATTTTAAAAAGGTGAGTTGTGGAGAATGCACAACTACCCCGGGTAAGTTTTTCTCAGTAATTAATTATTCCTACTGATGCAATTTTCTCCATATTTTCTATAGCAAAGTTTCACTGTTTGGTGCTGGAGCTCGTGCTCTGGCTGCCCTGCCCAGTGGGATTTGCTGCTCAGGGAATTTCTCATGGATTTTGGATCCAAACACGAACCAGAGGAGCTGCTGAGTGCCCCAGCCTGGACAGATGAGATCCCAGCTTAGAAGGAGCAATACCTCAATCGAAAGCTGAAATCACTGTATTTATTTATTTCAAAGGGCTCTGCAGGTGTCCCCTGGGTGTCCTGAGCACAAGGCTGGGAGCCAGGACCCCCAGCCCACCAAGGGGATCAGAAGGGACCTTCCTGCCCCCTCAAAGAGGGTCTGGGTGGGCTTTGGCCTCTTCTCCTGAGACAGGACAAGAGGAAACGGCCTCAAGTGGTACCAGGGCAAGTTTAAGTTAAATATTGGGAAAATTCCTCATTGTGCAGCCCTGGCACAGCTGTCCAGGGCAGGGCTGGAGTGCCCATCCCTGGGGGGATTTCACAGCCCCGTGGAGGTGGCACCTGGGGACAGGGGCAGTGCTGGGAACGTTGGTCTCCATGACCTTTTTGGGCTCTCCCAGGCTGACCACTCTGGGATGCTGGGACTCTGTGTGTCCCCAAGCTGTGCAGCACCCACAGAACTCCCCCAAAATCCCTCCCTGGGGGTGCAGGGGTCAGACACAGCAGGTTTGGGTTCCCTCAGTATTAGTATAGTATAGTATTAGCATAGTATTAGTATAGTACAGTATAGTATTAGCATAGTATTAGAATAAGTATTAGCATTAGTATTAGTATGAGTATTAGTATAATATTAGTATAATATTAGTATAATATTAGTATTAGTATTAGTATAGTGCAGTGCTGCTCATGGCCCCCAGCAGCAGCAGGGTTTGCCCAGCTGGGCACAACAATCCCAGCCAGGACCCACCTGGGGGCTCCTGCCTGGCCAGGGCTCTTGGGGATTGCTCCAGCAGGGGCTGTGCACCATTGAGGTTGATGTGAGGGGGAGTGACCAGTGGGTTAGCTGCTGTAAAGTCTTCTGGGTCACCTAGGAGGCTGGGGGAGAATAGGGCTAGTGAGACTAGTAGGGAAAGTATTAGTACGAACCCTAGAATGTCTTTGATGGTATAGTATAGTATCAGTATAGTATAGTAATAGTGTAGTATAGTAGAGTATTAGTATAGTAGAGTATTAGTATAGTATAGTATAGTATTAGTATAGTATTAGTATAGTATAGCATTAGTGAAGTATAGTAGAGTATTAGTATAGTACAGTATAGTATTTGTATAGTATAGTATTAGTATAGTATAGTAGAGTAGAATATTAGTATAGTATAGGACATTATGGTATAGTATAGTATTTGTATAGTATTAGTATAGTATAGTACAGTATAGTATAGTATTAGTATAGTATTAGTACACTACAGTACAGTACAGTGTAGTATTAATACAGTATTGTATACTATTAGTGTAGTATTAGTTTAGTATTGTATACTATTAGTATAGTATTAGTTTAGTATAGTATACTATTAGTATAGTCTTAGTCTTAGTCTTAGTCTTGGTCTTAGTATTATGCTGCTCATGGCCCCCAGCAGCAGCAGGGTTTGCCCAGCTGGGCACAACAATCCCAGCCAGGACCCACTGGGGGCTCCTGCCTGGCCAGGGCTGTTTGGGATTGCCCCAGCAGGGGCTGAGCCCTGGGGCACAGGAGGGGCTGTGCAGGAGCTCCTGGGTGTGAGCACCCAGGGCTGGTGGCTCAGGGAGGGTTTCCCTGTCCTGGGGGTGTCTGAGGATCTGCTGGGCTCCTCCCAGTAAGTGACACACTGGAGCATCACCTTGGCTGGTTTAAACTCCCCACAGCCTCAAAGATCTGTGCTGTGTGCAGGGATTCTGATTTTGGGGTTTATTTGAGGGGTGTTAATTTGGGAAGGATGGGTTTATCCCTCAAGGATTCTGATTTTGGGGTTATTTGAGGGGTGTTAATTTGGGCAGGATGGGTTTATCCCTCCAGGGATTCTGATTTTGGGGTTATTTGAGGGGTGTTAATTTGGGCAGGATGGGTTTATCCCTCCAGGGATTCTGATTTTGGGGTTTATTTGAGGGATGTTAATTTGGGAAAGATGGGTTTATCCCTCCCATCCATCTCTGGAGCTGCTGGGAGCTCAGCCTGAGCCTCTGGGTGCTCAGAGCTGGGGGAGGCCCTTTTTGGGAGCAGTGGGGGCAGCACCTGCAGGTTCATGGCCCAGGTGATGTGGGCAGCTGGATGTGAGTGTCTGAGAGCATGAAAAGTCTCTTTAATATGGATTTAATTTGAATAGTGAGACCTCGTGTGAGCTGCCATTGCTGGCTCTGAGGAAAGCAGCCCATGTGTGAACAATAATGTGCCACCTTTTAGTTAAATTCTCTAAATTATTATTTTTGAGGCTGATGTGAAGCTGGGAGGGGGTGCTGGAAAGCCCAGGGAGGGTTTGGGGGTGCCTGGATCTGTCTGGCACAGCCAGTTCTCCTAAAATGGGGTAAAACCCTCCCTGTGTAGGTAAAAGTTGCCAAAATCCAGAGGTTCAGTGTGAATTAATGCACAGAAAAGGGAAACAGGGAAAGCAGGAAGCAAATTGCTGCTACTTTTTTCCTCTTCAATGCTTTAAAGAAAAAAAAAAAAGGGAGGAATTTCTTCCCAGGGCTGGTTTGTGGGATGCCATGGCTGGAGCATCCCATGGCAGGCTCTGTGCCAGGCTCTGTGCCAGGCTGTGCCCACAGATCCACAGTGGGACCTGCATTTACAGCTGGCACCCCTCAGGATGGGCACCTGGGGCTGTAGTTCCACGGGGATGAGGCCAAAGCCAGGAAATGCCTTTTCTGGGCTTTGTAAAAAGCCAAAGTGCCCTTTGTGGGTGTGCTGTGGGAGAACCAGGGGTGCAGGACCCCAGGACTCTGATACTGGCTGAGCTCTGAGCAAACCCTGCTGCAGATACTGAGGGAAAGGGGGAAAAGGAGCTCAGTTCCACTCAGGAACAATAATGTGCCACTTGTTAGTTAAATTCTCTAAATTACTATTTTTGAGGCTGATGTGAAGCTGGGAGGGGGCTGCTGGTCCTGTGGGAAAGGGGAAAAGGAGCTCAATTCCCCCCAGGAACCGGCAGCTGCAGAGTGAAATAAATCACCGTGCTGAGAGGAAATGGGTTGATACAGAAATCAACTGTATGGGCTTAAAGCAGCATTAGAAACGCCTTTAAATTCAAAATAAGGTTCTCCTGAAGCTCTGCAAGTTGGGTAAATATAAAAGTGCTATTAGTAGAGCTGCTGGGGGACAGAAGCCCTGCCCTGAAGTCCTGGAGCTCTCGTGTGTCCTCAGCCACAGCTGGGGTGGGCTGGGTCCCTCCCTTGCCCTCAGGAGCATCCCTGGGCCTGCTCAGCCAGGAGTGAGCAGCCCTGGTTGTTCCTCCTCTGAGGGGAGATTTAAAATTCCTGCAATGGTTAAAAATGGTGTTGTGGGCATTAATGGGGGAGCCACGCCATGAAGAATTTGCAGTGTGGGGGGAATTCTGGGTTGATTTTACTGAACACATGATGGAGGTAGGGAAGGGGATATTTCCTCTCTGTGGGATGGGGAGCAGGCACTGGCAGAGGATTTCTCCACCATTCCACAGAGGTGTTGATGGCAACATCCCTGAATTATCTGGTGCTGAAACGAGCTGGATATCAATCACTGCACAGAAATGATCTGTGCTTTGAGAAACTCTGCTTGATTTGCTTTAGAAAATCATCTTAGGCTGAGATTTGCCTGATCTGTGTTGGATGGAGTCCTGAGTGTCATCCTGCAGGGTGAGGCCCCGAGGGCTCCTGCCGGTGTCCCAGCACAGGCTGCTGGGGCAGCTGAGGGGTGAAAACACCGGGGACATGGGCTCTGTCTGTCTGTCTGTCTGTCTGTCTGTCCGTGCTGCTGGAACAGCCGGGGGGTGATCAGGGATGGGATGTGATCAGGGATGTTATCAGCGACGTTATCAGCGGTGTGACGTGATCAGGGGTGGGATGTTATCAGGGATATTATCAGAGATGTTATCAGGGGTGTGATGTTATCAAGGGTGTTATCAGGGACGTTATCAGGCATGAGATGTTATCAGGAATGTGATCAGGCATGGGATATTATCAGGGATATTATCAGAGATGCTATCAGGGGTGTGATGTTATCAGGGGTGGGATGTGATCAGGGATGTTATCACGGATGTTATCAGCGATGTGATCAGGGTGCGATGTTATCAGGAATGGGATGTTAACAGTGATGTGATGTGATGTGATCAGGGACCTTATCAGTGATGTGATCAGGGGTGGGATGTTATCAACGATGTGATGCTATCAAGGATATTATCAGGGGTGTTATCAGCAATGTGATCAGGGATGGGATGTTATCAGGGGTGTTATCAGAGATGTTATCCACAATGTGATGTGATCAGGGATCTTATAAGCGATGTGATCTAATCGGGTGTGATCTTATCAGGGGTGTGATCTTCTCAGCGATGTTCTCGGGGCTGTGATGTTATCAGCGATGTGATCAGGATGGGGATGTTACCAGCGATTTGATGTCAGGGGTGTTATCAGTGATGTTATCGGGGTGGGATGTGATCAGGGATGTTATCAGGGATATTATCAGAGATGTTATCAGCGATGTGATCTTATTGGGTGCGATCTTATCAGGGGTGTGATCTTATCACCGATGTTCTTGGGGCTGTGATGTTATCAGCGATGCGATGTTATCAGGGGTGTTATCAGTGATGTTATCGGGGTGGGATGTTATTAGCGATCTGATGTGATCAGGGATCTTATCAGGGGTGTGATGTTGTCAGTGATGTGATCAGGCAGGGATGGAAGTTACCGGGGCTGTGATGCTATCTGGGATGTGATGCTATCGGGGTGTTATCAGTGATGTTCTTGGGGCTGTGATGTTATCAGCGATGTGATCAGGGATCAGATGTGATCAGGGATGGATGTTCTCGGGGATGTGATGTCATCAGGGATGTGATGCTATCAGGGGTGTTATCAGTGATGTTATCGGGGTGGGATGTTATCAGCGATCTGATGTGATCAGGGATCTTATCAGGGCTGTGATGTTATCAGCGATGTGATCAGGGATGGATGTTACCGGGGCTGTGATGTTATCAACGACGCGATGCTATCAGGGGTGTTATCAGTGATGTTACCGGGACTGTGATGTTATCAGGGATGTGATCAGGGATGGATGTTATCCGGGCTGTGATGTTATCGGGGCTGTGATGTTATCAGCCATGCGATGCTATCAGGGGTGTTATCAGCGATGCGATGCTATCAGGCTTTGCAGCCCTGCCATCTACCGGCTGCTTTCCTGAAAGCTCTCAGCTCTGCAAGCCCTCAGAGAGAGCGCTCAAACTTCTGAAACTACCACAGGGGAGAATTGGATCAGGTGTGAGGAGGAAATCCTTCCCTGGCAGGGTGGGCAGCCCTGGCACAGGTGCCCAGAGCAGCTGTGGCTGCCCCTGGATCCCTGGCAGTGCCCAAGGCCAGGCTGGACATTGGGGCTGGGAGCACCTGGGACAGTGGGAGGTGTCCCTGCCATGGCAGGGGTGGCACTGGGGGGAATTTGGGGTCCCTCCCAACCCATTCCATGATTCTGTGATTCTACAACCAGCTCTGGATGTTCCCATTCCTGGGGCACTCTCAGCTCTGGATGTTCCCATTCCTGGGACACTCTCAGCTCTGGATGGTTCCTTTCCTGGGATCTCACAGCTGCCCTGCTCTGCAGGCTGCCCGTCCCTGCTGGGATGTCTCAGTGCTTTGAGAAGAGCCAGCCCGGCTCACCCAAGCCCTTGCTGAAGGAGGAAGCAATAATTCTTTATTTTAAAGAGATTACAGCTTGCTGATGCAAATGGCTGTAGCTCTTGATTTGATCATGGGCCTGAGGGCTCTGGGAAGGCTCTGGAGCCTTCTGCTGCTCCAAGTGAAGGGCCCTGGGCTGAGGGGCACCTTGGGCTGGGCTCAGGGGGGCTGTGCTCAAATTCGGCTTCACTGGGAGGAAGCAGAGCTGGGTCTGGGTGGCAGCAGGGGAGGGGCTGCACCTGCACCTGCCCCTGGGCTGGGGAGCCTCAGAACCCCTGGGTTAGAGAAACACAGCCTGTGCCCATCCCCACCCTGTCCCCAGCTCTGAGTGCCAGCTCCAGGTGCCACCTGCAGGGATGGGCACTGAACCCTCCCTGGGCAGTTCCTGAGCCCCCTTTCCATGGGGAAATTCCTGCTGTGCCCACCCTGAGCTGCCCTGGCCCAGCCTGGGGCCGTTCCCTCTGCTCCTGTCCCTGTTCCCCCGGCTGTGCCCTCCTGGCAGGAGCTGTGCAGAGCCACAAAGGCCCCCTGAGCCTCCTTTGCTCCAGCCTGAGCCCCTGCCCAGCTCCTCAGGGATTCTCCAGCCCCTTCCCAGCCCCTCAGGGATTCTCCAGCCCCTTCCCAGCTCCTCAGGGATTCTCCAGCCCCTTCCCAGCTCCTCAGGGACTCTCCAGTCCCTTCCCAGCTCCTCAAGGATTCTCCAGCCCCTTCCCAGCTCCTCAGGGATTCTCCAGCCCCTTCCCAGCTCCTCAGGGATTCTCCAGCCCCTTCCTAGCTCCATTCCCTGCCCTGGACACGTTCCAGTCCCTCCACATCCTTCTTGTCCTGCGGGGCCAGAACTGGATGCAGAATTGAAGGTGGGGCCCCACCAGTGCCAAGTACAGAGGGACAACCCCTGCTGGTCCTGCTGCCACATGATTTTTACAAGAAAATAATATAAAAATGTCTTTTCCTTAGACCTTGCTGCCTCCTGAAGTTCCCCATTGCTGTGCACTTTGTTTTCCTTCTTTTAAAATACAAATAAGTTCAAGGCCTTCCCTCCAGCTTGGTGTTGAACTGGGCACTGGGGGGATCTCTGTGGCACCTGTGGAGATGCTGTGTCCTCACCCCTGCCACCCCTGCAGCCACAGAGCTCTCTCAGCACACGTGCAGGAGGATTCATCTGAACCCCCAAAATGTGACTGTTGCAGCCCAAAGCAGGGACAATTCCCGTGGGGTCAGTGATGGGGTTGTGCCCATAAAGGAGCAATATCTCTGCCTGGTCCCTGCAGTTTTGGCACCCCTGGCTCCCCAGGGGAGCTCCCTGGGCGCTGCTGGCTCCAGGGTTCCTGGAGCTCTCCCCTTTCCCAGCTCTTCCTGGAACAGCTGTGTGAGGGCAGCGCAGCCCTGGTCCCACCAAAATCGATGCTATCGACTGCCCAGCGCTGATGGATTCGTGCTGCTGCATTCCAGCTCTCAGCTCCCAGCCCACAGCTGCCCTGGGAGAAGCTTTTAGAGTCCACCCCAGCCTGAGCTCGTGCCCAGCCCCGTCCCTGCCCTGCTGTGCCAGCCCCCAGCCCCGCCAGCTGCTGCTGCTGTGAGTGTGCGTGGCACAGAGGATCCAAACTGCTTAGGAAGATCAAGCCCTTGTTTGTAAAGGCTTAAAAATATCATCTCACCAAGCAGAGGCTGTGATTTCCCGGGCCTTGTGGGTGAGGATGCTCAGCCTCAGCACAGGGGGTGGTGCTGCTGCAGCTTGGGCTGTGTCTGACCTGGAGCATCCAAAAACTGCTCCAGTTGTGATGGTGCTCACAGGGTGCCAGGGTGAGGGAAGGGATGAGGATCTGACTCCATGTTTCAGAAGGCTGATTGATTATTTTATGATATATATTATATTAAAACTATACTAAAAGAATAGAAGAAAGGATTTCATCAGAAGGCTGGCTAAGAATAGAATAGAAAGGAATGATAACAAAGGTTTGTGGCTCGGCTCTCTGTCCAAGCCAGCTGACTGTGATTTGCCATTAATTAGAAACAACCACATGAGACCAATCCCAGATGCACCTGTTGCATTCCACAGCAGCAGATAATCAATGTTTGCATTTTGTTCCTGAGGCCTCTCAGCTTCTCAGGAGGAAAAATCCTAAGGAAAGGATCTTTCATCAAAGTTGTCTGTGACACCCAGTCCCAAAGGCACAGAGCCCAGGGCACCCTGCAGCCTGCCAGGGGTTCCTGGCATCAGCCAGGGCTCTGCCTGTCCTGCTCTGGGCAGGGACCACCCCAGGGGCTCCCCTGGGCATCTCTGCTGGCTGTGGCCTCTGCTGGCAGAGGTTGTGTGCCCCTGAAGGTGCACCTGCCCCAGTCTGCCCATTCTGTGCTGTCCCATAACAAATTTGGGCTGCCAGGGCAGAGAAGGGCACTGATGGTGTTTAGTTTGAGGCTTTGAATCACCCAAATGAGCCCGTTGCAAAATCCCCATTCTCAGTTCAAAATGTTTAGCCTTGGACTGCAACAATTAATTTTTTGGGGGCCTTCAGGAAGACAAATCTTCCTGCACAGTTTATTGTGAGATCTCTGTGGTTGGAGGGGTGGCAGTGAGGGTACAGGGGTGGGGACACAGCATCTCCTGTGGTGGGACATCTCTGGATGGGCCAGACACCTCTGGACACCGTGACTGGTGGTGGTGGCACCTGTGTTTGTGCCACCCTCACTGTCAGGGCACAGCAGTGCCCTCCTTGTCCTGTGCTCTGTGGGGCAGAGGGGTCTGGCTGCCCCCAAAAGGGTGGGCAGTGGGCACAGGGTGGGCTGAGGGCAGTGGGCACAGGGTGGGCACAGGCTGGGCAGTGCCTGTGGGAGCTGCCAGACCTCCCACAGCAGTTCCTGTAAACATCTGTCAATATTAGTCTCATATTCAGGGTTTTTAATTGATCACGCTGCCTCCCCCGTCCGTGGTGTTTTTTTCCAGGGTTTTCCCATAATAATGACTCCTAATGAAGCTGATGATGGCTCCCATAAGGAACATTAATAGAGGAATGCATTGTTCTTAACGTACAGCTCTGCCTCGAGTGAGCTGAGCGAGCAGGGGATGCTCAGAGCTCAGCACAGCCCTGCTGCAGCAGATCCCACAGTCCCAGGTGCTTTGGGTGGGAAGGGACCTAAAAACCCCCCCAGTGCCACCCCTGCCATGGCAGGGACACCTCCCACTGTCCCAGGTGCTCCCAGCCCCAATGTCCAGCCTGGCCTTGGGCACTGCCAGGGATCCAGGGGCAGCCACAGCTGCTCTGGGCACCTGTGCCAGGGCTGCCCACCTTCCTGGAACACATGGTGGTTGTTGCTGCTCATCCCGCAGGTCAGGAGGCTCAGGGACAGCATCCCTGTCCTCCCCTCTCCTCCCCTGGCGGGTCCCGAACGCTTCTGTCCCTGAATGCATCTCCCGGTGTGTTCCCGGTGCTGTTCCCGGTGTATTCCCGATGTGTTCCCGGTGTGTTCCCGGTGCTGTTCCCAGTGTGAATCCCGGTGTGTTCCCGGTGCCACTCCTGGTATGATCCTGGTGCTGTTCCCGGTGTATTCCTGGTGTGAATCCCGGTGTGTTCCCAGTGCTGTTCCCGGGGCTCTTCCCAGTGTGAATCCCGGTGTGTTCCCGGTGCCGCTCCCGGTGTGAATCCCGCAAAAGTTGTTTTCTGTTGTTTTCCCCTCTCCAGCAGAGAGTTCCACCGGAGCCGCTGTGAAATGCAAATCGCCGCTCGCTGATTAGCCGCTCATTAACACGGGCTCATTAAAATTCGTCACCCCAAAAGTCAGTCCCTCATCCTGGGCCCCGCCGTGTCACTGCAGCTGGAATCTGCTGGCTCTGTGATATGGGAAACCCCATGGTCATGAAGCTCACTGTGATATGGGAAACCCCATTGCCATTAAGCTCACTGTGATATGGGAAGCCCCATTGTCATTAATCTCACTGTGACAATGTTCCTTTATGGTATTTGCAGCGCCGGCCTTTCGGGGAGCAGCCCGTAAGGATGAGAATGTTTTTGCTGGTTTGCAAAATGCAAAGTGGACAGGGGGTGGCAAGCAGGTAGCAGGAGATGAGGAGATTTGGGTTGTTCATTGGTGTCCTCAGGAACGGTGGTGCTGCTGGACACCACTGAATGCTTGGGCTTTGGACAGGGATCTCTCAGCAGGTGGGAATGGTGGAAAATGTAGGTTTTGCCCCAAAATGTTGCATTGCTGTGGATAAATAACTTAAGTTGTAGGAGACACAAGGTGTTGCACTGGGAATTTCTGAGGTGCTAACCCCACGTGGATCATTCTCCCCTGAACTTGTTCTTGCTTGTTGTACATTCCATCCTGAAGAAACGTCCCCTGAACACAGTAATTCCTCTAACCATGAAAGTTCTTTCTGTTTCTACAGGGTTTTTACCCTTTCTCTTTGCTTTTTCATCTTGACTTTGAGACTGGGAGGAGCTGGAGCTGCAGGTGGTGTCCAATGGGCAGCCACACCTTGGGCCTGCACAGCTGCAATGTTTGTTTTCTCTCGCTGTAATCCTTAATGCTCCAGTTTGTACTGGGCTGGATCCTTCATGGAAACCTAATTTGGGGCTTGGGCTTTTGTTTCCATCTCTCAGGACAAGAGAGAAAAGGAGCAGCTGGAGAGGGTTCAGTGGAGCCCTGGCACAGAGCTTGTGCAGTCTCCTTCCCAGCTGGAGATGCCCAGAGCCCACCTGGGTCTGATCCTGTGCCCCTGCAGGTGCTGACCCTGCTGTGGCAGGACCTGGAGCAGATTCCAGAGTCCCTTCCAGCCAAACTCTCAGGAATTCTGTGCAGGGCAGCAGAGGTGGGGCAGTGCTGCATCCTCCCTCCTCTGCACAGTGTCCAGGGCAGCTCAGGGTGGGCACAGCAGGAATTTCCCCATGGAAAGGGGGCTCAGGCACTGCCCAGGGAGGGTTCAGTGCCCATCCCTGCAGGTGGCACCTGGAGGTGGCACTCAGAGCTCTGGGCTGGGGACAGGGTGGGGATTTTGCACAGCTGGACTTGATCCTGGAGGTCTTTCCCAAGCTCTGTGGTGTTTCTGCCTCCCTTAACCAGCTTTTATCACCAGTTAAACCCAACAAGTTCCAAACCAGGGCAGGATTCAGAGCCAGGATCTTCCCTGGCATCACATCCTGTGTGTGGGCAGTGCTGAGCTTTCACCCTCAGGGTGATGATGGGGGCAGCAAACCCCACCCGAGCCCTGCCCTGTCCTTCCAGCCCCTTCCCAAACTTGGGGGCTGCTTTGTTTGCCCTGCACAAGTGATGCTCCATCTGCATTTGTGATTGGGAATGCCTCTTTCCATCCGAGTGCACTCTGGGTCGGCTGCCTCCTCTCTGGGGTGAATAACAAAGAGCATGCCAGTTGTCTGCAGGAGCAGAGGCTTTCTGAATCACAAAAGAGCCCATTTTATCAGAAAATCTAATAATGTGCAACACTTTTGTGAACCAAACCCTGTGTGACCAGCTGGAACTTTGAGAAAAGTATCACAAGAGGCCGTGGGGATGGTTAATCACCACAGAGGCAACTTCTCTGTGATTTCTGAGGCAGCTTGGAGCTCCACGGTCTGTCCACGGGTAAGGAGGGCTGGGGGATGCTTTGGGGAGGAGGTTTTGTGCACAGGCTGTTTGCCCAAGGAGCTGCAGCTCAGGAAGGGAGAGCCAGGGTGCAGAGCTCCCATGAGCTGCCTCAGCTCACATTAAACACTGAATTTATCATTCCCATGGTTTTGTCCCTTCCTCAGGGCTTTGGAGCACACGTGCAGGGCTTGCTGGCTGTAGCTGCTCTGCACAGCAGTGAGAGATCAGCCATCAGGCAGTGGTTTAAAAACTGCTAAACCTGGGAGTTAATGCAGCTGCAGGTGCTCCTCTGATGGCAGGTGTGCCAAACACCCAGATCACATCACGTCTGTAACTGTGCAGACCAGCAGAGCCCCAGGAGCACAGCCATGGTGCAAGAAGGCAGCTGAGGGGAATCCCAGGGCTTGGAAAAGCCCCCCCGGACCATGGAGTGCAATCTGTGCCAATCCCCACCCTGTCACCGAGTGCCACCTCCAGGGATGGGCACTCCAAACCTCCCTGGGCAGCCCCTGCCAGTACCTGGCCACCCCTTCCATGGGGAAATTCTTCCTGATGTCCAACACTATGTAATCATTACTTAATTATTTGGGGTCTTGTAGGAGAAATCGTCACAGACATCTTTTATGGAAAACCCTTTTCTTAGGATTTTTCCTCCTGAGAAGCTGAGAAGCCCCAGGAACAAAATGCAAACATTGATTATCTGCTGCTGTGGAATGCAACAGGTGCATCTGGGATTGGTCTCATGGGGTTGTTTCTAATTAATGGCCAATCACAGTCAGCTGGCTTGGACAGAGAGCTGAGCCACAAACCTTTGTGATCATTCTTTGCTATTCTATTCTTAGCCAGCCTTCTGATGAAATCCTTCCTTCTATTCTTTTAGTATAATTTTAATATAATATATATCATAAAATAATAAACCAGCCTTCTGAAACATGGAGTCACATCCTCGTCACTTCCCTCATCCAAAAACCCCTGTGAGCACCATCACAGAGAAATCTTTCCTTTTAATTTTTAATTGAATGTTTAATTCTGGGGCTGGTGGGCAGGAGGGGCCTGAGGGTGGAGGAAGTTGAGGTGCTCAGCCCTTGGCCTGCCCCATCCCTGCTGATCTCCCTGAGAAGCACAAGCTGGGGCTGATTCTGCCCCAAGGGGGCCTGGACAAGCTGCTGTGGCAGGCAGTGTCCCTGCCTGTGGCAGGGGATGGGGCAGGGTGGTCCCAGAGGTCCCTTCCAGCCCAGACCAGTCTGTGACCCCAGAGCCATCCAGCTCTTCCATGGGTCATCAATGCAAATTTCCTAAATGAGCCACTGACCTCACAAGGTACCCAAACCCACCCCCTTTATTAATTATTCTCCTCCAAAATCGTTTATTTGCACAAGGCAGGCTCAGTCCTGGCTCCTTCAGAGTGCTCCTGCTGCTGGGGAGGGAGGGAGGGATGGCAGTGCTGCTGGTGTCCCTGCAAACATCCTTTCATTTCCCACATGAAGGTTCAAATCCTGCATTCCAACTCTGCCTTTCTTCTCTCTCTCCTTTTCAGCAGAACCTGCTGAAGTTCTGAGCAGGCTCCTGAACAGCTCCAAGTCCTCCCTGGTGGGTTGCTCCACCATTAAGGCTGTATAATGCTTTATGGGTGCTTCCTGCTCGTTCTGGAGGAATGGAATGGCAGTTCTGCCTCACACCATGGGTAAAAGCTGCACTGAACTGGAACTGAAGCAGAAGTGCAATCCCCAGGGGAAGCTCTGCCACAGGTTTCGTGTATTCCCCCCAGGAACCACTGAAGCCTTCCAGGGTCTCACCAGGGTGTTTGTGCTTAGAGGTGTGCAGCCCCTGCCTGGCTGGGGGCACCTGTGTGTCACATTTTGGTGTTTACAGGGGGCTACAGCAGGGGCTGGAGCTGCAGGAGCCTCTTTGCCTTCCCCAGCCCTGAGCTGGAGCACAGAGACCCTTCCCAAGGCCTGGTGTTGGTTTTGGTGATGCTGGCCAGGGAGGGTTTGTGGTTTTGGGGAGTGCAAGGGATGCTCAAACAACCTGTGCCATGGTGCAGGTTGTCATTTCATGGAATCCTGTTGTTATTTCCTGTTTCCTGCTGTTATTTTATATAAATCCAGGTTGTTATTTCATGGAATCGTGGGGTATCCTGGGCTGGGAGGGACCCACAAGGATGGAGTCCAGCTCCTGGCCCTGCACTGACACCCCAAAAACCCCAATGAGAGCACTGTCCAAATGCCCCTGGAGCTCTGGCAGCCTCAGGGCTGTGCCCATTCCCTGGGCAGTGCCAGCACCCTCTGGGGATGAACCTTTCCCTGAAATCCCCCCTAACCCTCCCCTGGCACCACTCCTGCTGCTCCCTCAGGTCCTGCCAGCAGAGCCCTCATGCACAGCTCATTACACAGAACAATTCTTTATTTCAATCCACATTTTGCTGGGAATGTTCAGCCAGTGACTGAAGCATGAGCTGTGATTGCAGCCAGCCCTGGGTGCAGCTCTCAGAGCAGCAGCAGGACACAGTCCCCAAAATGCCCCCTGCCCCGTTTTGGAATGCAATTACAAGTGCTTGTGCCTCTGCCGGGAGCCCAAGTTTTCCAATTGCTGAGCAGTTTTCCCTTATTGGATATCTCTTCCCTTTCCTTCAGCCCTAGAGGATCTTTATAAAACAGCTGAACTTTGCTATGAGTCTTTATAAAGTGCTGAACTTTGACCAGGGATGCAGGAGAAGTGGGTGTGTGAGAGCCCCGAGGTGGTAACTCAGTTTTAGGATTAAATGAGGATTACAAAATGCCCAAAACAGAGGAAATAGGGGCAGAATTACCCAGTGAGCTGGGCAGGGTGGGCTGATTCCTCCAGCAAACCCCAGGCAGGAGCTGGGCCATGGCATCCCCAGCCCCTCCTGCTGGTGCTGCTGCTCCAGTCTCTGTTGTCTCACACTGAAAATTTGTCACCGAGTCTGCAATGGAAATACTTCTGTAATTGCCAGTATTATATGGATCATTGACCTTCAACAGGGAAGCTGCTGAAGCAACTGTCCATTTATCTGGAAAATTACCACATGGCACGAGCACATCAGGCTGCTCCCCTCTGTCTCCTCCAGCAAGGGCTTTCAGCTGCTGGACCTCAAACCCTGCCCATGGCTCCAGCTGCAGCTTTGGGGCTGGGATACAGAAAGGGAAAAAGGGAAAAAGGGAAAAGGGAAAGGGAAAAGGGAAAAGGGAAAGGGAAAAGGGAAAGGGAAAAGGAAAAGGGAAAAGGGAAAGGAAAAAGGGAAAAGGGAAAGGGAAAAGGGAAAAGGGAAAGGGAAAAGGGAAAAGGGAAAAGGGGAAAGGGAAAGGGAAAGGGAAAAGGAAAAGGGAAAGGGAAAAGGGAAAAGGGAAAAGGGAAAAGGGGAAAGGGAAAGGGAAAAGGAAAAGGGAAAGGGAAAAGGGAAAAGGGAAAGGGAAAAGGGAATGGGAATGGGAAAGGGAAAGGGAAAAGGGAAAGGAAAAAGGGAAAAGGGAAAGGGAAAAGGGAAAAGGAAAAGGGAAAGGGAAAGGGAAAGGGAAAGGGAAGAGGAAAAGGGAAAAGGGAAAGGGAAAAGGGAAAGGAAAAAGGGAAAAGGGAAAGGAAAAAGGGAAAAGGGAAAGGGAAAAGGAAAAGGGAAAAGGAAAAGGGAAAAGGGAAAGGGAAAAGGGAAAGGGAAAAGGGAAAGGGAAAAGGGAAAAGGAAAAGGGAAAAGGGAAAAGGAAAAGGGAAAGGGAAAAGGGAAAGGGAAAAGGGAAAGGGAAAAGGGAAAGGGAAAAGGGAAAAGGGAAAAGGAAAAGGGAAAAGGGAAAAGGGAAAGGGAAAAGGGAAAGGGAAAAGGGCTTTTCCCACTGCAGCACCTTGGTGGGGTTTGACATCCTCAGAGGGACAGCAAACCCCTGGGTTTGGGTCTCCAGGTTTAATTCCAGGTTGAAAATTGAGATGTGAGAGGTGTAGGTCAAGGAAAGAGTGTCACAGATGACAGCCAGCCTGCAGGGCCTGAAATAAAGGATAAATACAGTGATAATGTTGGAATAAAGGATAAATACAGTGATAATAACTCAATAAATTATAAACACAGTGAAATATCACAATAAATGATAAACACAGTGATAATATTGGAATAAAGGATAAATACAGTGATAATAACTCAATAAATTATAAACACAGTGAAATATCACAATAAATGATAAACACAGTGATAATATGGGAATAAATGATAAATACAGTAATAATATCTTAAAAATTATAAATACAGTGATAATATTATTATAAATGAGAAATACAGTGATAATATAATAATAAATGATAAATACAGGGATAATACTATAATAAATTATAGATACAATACAGAGGCATTGGAATGTGCTTGTCTGTGCCCGTGCTCTAGCCTGGAGCATTCCCAAAGTTGTGGAACACCAAATTCCAGCAGTGCTGCTTTGCAGGAACTGTTGGAGGGTTTGAGGGGATGAAGGTTCAGCGTTTTTAGACAATCCCAGCCTGGTTTGGGTTGGAAGAGACCCCAAATCCCACCCAGTGCCACCCCTGCCACCCCTCCCACTGTCCCAGGCTGCTCCAGCCTGGTCTTGGGGTGGGCAGTGCCCATTTTTCCCAATTTTCCCCAAATTCTGCCTTGTGCAGTCACAGGAGTTTTGATCACATCCCAGGCTCCACGAGTGAAGTTCTCGTGCCGAATTTTCTTCATTCCCAGCACTTTTGTGGCATTAAAATTCATGTTCCAGGCAGAATGTTTGTGGGAATCCTGTGTGTGCCCAGCCCTGCTTCCACGGAGGGGTGGCTGCTCTGGGGCTCTTGTGTCCAAACGAGTTTTGGGGTGAAAATAAACCTCGTTTAGTGTTTGCTCAGCACAAGGTGTTTATGGAAATTTATTTAGCTAAACAGCTTCAGGTGAAGTGGGGGAATGAAGCCAAACCTTTCAGCTACAGCTCTGTGCAAAATGACTAAAATAGGATTATTTACTATAAATACACCGTGTTATTTCCTTCCCAAGCGTGGCCGCAGCTTTCAGCCCCGACTTTGCGAGCTGATGTTTATCAGGCAGAACAAAGGATAAAATTAGCTGCTCGTTAAGTTCAGTTCCACTTCTCTTATCCCATAACTCTGCCTGAGGGTTTAAAAAAACCCAAATAAAACAGCGGCTCCCCGGAGGCCAAGGCCACGAGCTGGGCTCCAGGGCAGAGCATCCTCCTGCACTAATCCCGGCTGCCCAAAGGAAGAAATTCCTGATTTCAGATACCCCAAACCCGCGGCTCTATTGACCCTTCCCGGAGCACGGGCAACGCCTTGAGCTTTATTCGATGTGCATTAATAATCCGTTTAAAAGAAGCATTTCCCATCTTCCTTGAGGCTCTCGCACAGTCCTGGAGCAGTTTTTGTTGGGATTCTCCAGCTGGATTATTCCTTTGCCTTGTCCCGTAATTTGCAGCACTCTCCCATGAGTACAACACCTCAAAATAAACCTCCCGAATTTATAAATACCAATATTTATCTCCCATGCTGATAAATCTCCAGTACCGATAAATACCAATATTTATCTCCCACACCAATAAATACCAATATTTATTTCCCATACCAATAAATACCAATATTTATCTCCAGTACTGATAAATACCAATATTTATCTCCAATACCAATAAATACCAATATTTATCTACAATATCGATAAATACCAATATTTATCTCCCATACCAATAAATGCCAATATTTATCTCCAATACCAATAAATACCAATATTTATCTCCCATACCAATAAATACCAATATTTATATTGGTACCGATAAACACCAATATTTATCTCCAATACTGATAAATACCAATATTTATCTCCAATACCGATACATACCAATATTTATCTCCAGTACCAATAAATACCAATATTTATCTCCAGTACTGATAAATACCAATATTTATCTCCCATACCAATAAATACCAATATTTATATTGGTACCGATAAACACTAATATTTATCTGCAATACTGATAAATATCAATATTGATCTCCCATATCAATAAATACCAATATTTATCTCCAATACCGATAAATATCAGTAGTTATCTCCAATACCGTTAAATACCAATATATATCTCCAATACCAATAAATACCAATATTTATCTCCAATATTGATAAATACCAATATTTATCTCCAATACCAATAAATACCAATATTTATCTCCAGTACTGATAAATACCAATATTTATCTCCAATACCGATAAACACCAATATTTATCTCCAATACCGATAAATACCAATATTTATCTCCAATATCGATAAATAGCAATATTTATCTCCAGTACCAATAAATACTAATATTTATCTCCAATATCAATAAATACCAATATTTATCTCCCATACCAATAAATACCAATATTTATCTCCAATACCGATAAATACCAATATTTATCTCCAGTACCAATAAATACCAATATTTATCTCCCATACCAATAAATATCAACATTTATCTCCAATACTGATACACACCAGTATTTATCTCCAATACCGATCAATACCAATATTTATCTCCAATACCGATCAATACCAATAGTTATCTGCCATCAATATTGGTATTTTTACCCACATCACTGGTGGGGAAGGTGCTGCAGGAATATGGAGCTGGTGGATCAGATCCCTTCCTCACTTCATTGCTTCCTTAGAAAAACTTTTACTGTTTGGTTTGGTTTTCCCTCCCCACATCAAATTTTACCTAGATGGAGAAATTTAATTTCAGTAGAAACACTTTAATTGAAGATTTCCTCTGGAGCAGGTTAAGGCATCTCTGCACCCTGGTGGGATGGAGGGGCTGTTTTGGGAGAAGGAGCTGGAATTTGCCAGGTCTGACCCATGAAATTCCAGAGAGAAGAGCACTGAATCTTCTCCCTGGGTATTTTCTCTCTTAATCCCATATTAAGCTTTGGGCTCAGTTTCCAAGAGAAGTTCAGCAATGGAAGAAATAAAATCTATTTTTTAAAAGCTGAATGCTTTTCAAATATAGTTTATAGCAAAAAGTTTTCAACGAGCTCATTCAGGACTTGGATGGAAAGTTTGGAGATTTTAAGGACTGTAATTAATTGTAATTTAATCTGGCCCCTCAGCAAATGCCTTGAAACACATCTTTTATTTATTTTACAACAATTTATGTTATCCTGGGCTGTGCCAGGATCAGGATTGGAGCAGCCCCATCTGCTTCAGGCTCACATCACACTCTGCTGTGGCTTTGGATGCTGCCATAAATCAAAATATTTGTAATTTTCATATTCTCTTAGTGCTCTCCTGTGCCTTTTCCAGCTCAGGCTGTGCCTCCACGGTGCTGTTCCATTTATCCCTCGTTGGGGGCAGGACATGGGGAGCCTCAGGAGAGGGGCAGCAGCACCAGGAACCCAAAGGAATTCCTGCAGGGCAGCGGCACCAGGAGCGACCCCAAGGCTCCCGTGGAGGCTGGGACTGGGACCAGCACAGCCAGGGTGAGTTACTGGTGAAAAGGGGTGTGACAAAGAGTTTGTGTGGGGTTCTGTGCAGCACTTGGGGCAAAAGGGAAGTTTTTAATCACAGGATAAATTTGGGGTGAGGGTGGTTGTCCCACCCGGCTGCTGTCTGTGCTCGGACACGCGCAGGAGGGTTTGGGGCAGCGGTTCAAAGGGCAAATGTGGACTCTTCAACATTTCGCTCTTCAGATTGTTTATTATTTCTTCAGATTGTTTATTATTTCTTATCTTACAGAGTTTTCCTCTCTGCCAGCCGGGATCTGCCCAGCAAGGCAGCCAAGGGCACTCTGACCACCCACGGGGCGCTCGTGTCTTTTTAGAATAAAAACTCCGTACATCAGATTGACTTTTTATCCCCAATACCTTTCACCCTTGTTAACAAGTGCACCTTCACCACAAACCAATCCCCAAGTGCCAGCATCACCACAGAAGATGGAGGCCAAGAAGAAGAAGGAGAAAGGCTGGACACACCCAGTTCCCTCCATCTTGCCCCCTGAACCCCCACACCAAAACCCTGAAATTTACTTTTCCACCCTGTGATAACTTCACTAATATTCCACTTAAACTCTTGTGGCTTACTGATCTTCATACAAGGTTGGTAATTTGCTCCACAGGCCATAATCAAACCCACAGGGGCATTTTGGGCTCTGTGCCAGGGTCTCTGAGCCCCCTGGCAGGGTCTGGGTGCTCAGGACAGCCAGAGGGATGTGCTGGGTCCTGACAGGTGCTGAAGGTGAGTGAAGTTCCAGGCCAGGCTGGACACTGGGATCAGGGGAAGGTGTTTGTTCCTGCCATGCCGGGGGGCACTGGGGGAATCTGGGGTCCCCCCCCAGCCAGCCCAGAGTGGGTCCCATGCTGGGATGGGGGGATGGAGCTCCCCTCTGGCTGCAGGGATCCTCCAGGCCATGGGAGAGGGGCTGAGCAGCCAACAGGGGCTGAGCCTGGTTCAGTGGCAAAGCAAAGCAGCTTCTGGGGAAATCTGGGATTCTCAGAGATGTCCTGGCCATCAGCTGGGCTGGGGTGGAGCAGGGCACAGGGAGTTTGGCCAACACCCTGCAGGGAGCCTGGAGAACAGCTCTGCTCCCTCCTGTGCCCCTGTGTGGCACCTGCTCCTACCTGGGCTGGCACAGGTGCCCTCTCACTCTGTACCTGGGTTGGCACAGGTGCCCTCTCCCCCTGTACCTGGGCACAGGTGCAGCCCCTCTCTCAGGCAGCCCCAGGACATTTTCCTTGCCCTCTGGATCTGCCCGGGCACTGAGAGCAGGATGGAGCCCGGGCAGCCTTTGTTGTGTTTTGTTTTATTTTGTTTTATTTTGTTTTATTTTGTTTTGTTTTGTTGGTGAGAGGAGTTTGTGGCAGGCTCCATTTTCACTCCCTAAGCCTCCCTGTGATCTGCCTGGTGCTTCTGCTTCCCCTTGATCTCACTGCCTGCCTGACTGACAGCTCCTTTGCACCAGCATTATCTGTCAAAACATTATTTAATGGAATCCCTTCTAGAAGGAGTTTTTGTTATTATTGGAAATCAAAATGCGGCGATAATTGAATCCCTTTGTATTCCCTGTGTAACGCAGGGAGTAAGACACATTCACACCTGAGGGGAAAACACATCTGGGTTTCCTCTTTGCCCCAAGTCCAGGAGCTCTCCCTCTGCCTGGCTTTGATTCTGCTGCCTCAGAGGGGGAGGAAATTTGCAGAGTGTGCATCTCATCCCAGGGAAACAATGCCATACATACACTGATTTTTTTATTTTTTATTTTTTAATTTTTTTTTTTTTTTTGCTGCAGGAATGGCATTAAATAAATACATAGCAGGCTGCAGTGTCACAACAAGGAGATGTACAATTACGAAGAAAAAATACCCCAAGGAAATCAACACGAGGCTTATTAATATCCAGGCCTGCAGAAGACAACTGTCAGACAATTGGTCAACAAGGTACATGGTATCTGTTAGATACTGACTAACCCATTATGATCTTTATGAAGTGTCCTTTTGGGGGTCTAGATCTTCAAATATGAGTTGGAAGACCCTTTTCTTTTATTAGTTGCTAAGCTCTTTATACTTTTACCATATTGCGGCAGGTTAGGAGTCTGAGCTTTATTGTCTTATGTTATTGAAAATCCAGATTCCCGCAGCCTTCTCCCTCAGGTCAAGATTTGTCTGAGAATACATTCTCATTTCTCCATGTACAAAGGCTGTCTGGAGAGAGGCAGAAAAAGATTATGACTGTAATATACTTAAATCCAATTTATTTGCCTGACTAGAAACTTCCACACTTCACAATTGCTTCCTACAGAAGATTTTGTATTTAATTCCTTCATCGTGGCGAGGAGCAGGAGAGAGCTGAGTCCTCCAACAGGTCTGTGCTCCACACACACCTGAGCCAGAGGAGAGGGAGGCAGGCAGCAAATGGACCCTTATTTGCAGGGCTGCATTTATTTCTGCTGCAGAAAGAAACAGAAATGGGAAGGGATTTTTGAACACCCTTTGCAGAGCCGGGGTTTGGGGCACGGGGGGCTCTGAGCACCCTGGGGGTGCTGTGGGATGGAGACATCATTTCAATCAGTGGCTCCATCCCCGTGCTGCTCTCCCAGCTCTGTTTGAGGGGAGCAGCTCAGCTGCCCTGGTCCCAGGGCTATTTTAAACTTCATTTGAGAAGGCTTGAAAAGGCCAGGCTCGGGTTTCCTGCAGCCTTTCCCTAAGCAGAGGTGGCACCAAAGCCTTCCTGCCAGGCTCCAAAACAAACACAGCCAGGCCAGAACGCCCTGGGCCAGCTCAGACCTCACCAGCACCTTTGTTTGGGGGAAAAAATGGGTGAAAATGATGCTTTGCAAAGTGCAGCACTTGCCTTTGGGTTGTTGCTGGGAGCCCTGGGGTCCTTAACACTGCCCAGGGCTTGGGACACCCCTAAAGGGTGGAAAAAGGATGGGGAAAGGGTGGGAAAAGGGTGGGTAAAGGGTGGGAAAGGGTGGGAAAAGGGTGGGAAAAGGGTGGACAAAGGATGGGTAAAGGGTGGGTAAAGGGTGGGAAAAGGGTGAGTAAAATGTGAGTAAAGGGTGGGTAAAGAGTGGGTAAAGGATGGGTAAAGGATGTGTAAAAGGTGGATAAAGGATGGATAAAGGGTGGGTAAAGGGTGGGTAAAGGGTGGGTAAAGGGTGAGTAAAGGGTGGGTAAAGGGTGAGTAAAGGATGGGTAAAGGATGGGTAAAGGGTGGGTAAAGGGTGGGTAAAGGGTAAGTAAAGGGTGGGTAAAGGGTGGGAAAAGGGTGAGTAAAATGTGAGTAAAGGGTGGGTAAAGAGTGGGTAAAGGATGGATAAAGGATGGATAAAGGGTGGGTAAAGGGTGGGTAAAGGATGAGTAAAGGGTGGGTAAAGGGTGGGTAAAGGATGTGTAAAGGGTGGGTAAAGGATGTGTAAAAGGTGGATAAAGGATGGATAAAGGGTGGGTAAAGGGTGGGTAAAGGGTGGATAAAGGGTGGGCAAAGGGTGGGTAAAGGGTGAGTAAAGGGTGGGTAAAGGGTGAGTAAAGGATGGGTAAAGGATGGGTAAAGGGTGGGTAAAGGATGGGTAAAGGGTGGGTAAAGGGTGGGTAAAGGGTGAGTAAAGGGTGAGTAAAGGATGGGTAAAGGGTGGGTAAAGGGTGGGTAAAGGGTGGGTAAAGAATGGGTAAAGGATGGGTAAAGGGTGGGTAAAGGATGAGTAAAGGGTGGGTAAAGGATAAATAAAGGGTGGATAAAGGGTGGGTAAAGGATGGGTAAAGGATGGGTAAAGGATGAGTAAAGGATAGATCAAGGGTGGATAAAGGGTGGGTAAAGGATGAGTAAAAGATGAATAAAGGGTGGGTAACCCCTCCCAAAGGGCCAGGAGCTGGTGCTGCAGCAGCCTTGCCTCTTGCACCTGGACTTGGCACCCTTGCTTGGGCAGGGCAGTGCCCAGAAGAGTCAGAAAGGAGAATTTCTGTATTTTTGAGAATAAAGATGCACAGAAGCAGGGCACACCATGGTTCAGTGAGAGCTCAGATGCCCTGAGGTGATGATGGTGATGGCACCATGGCCAGCAGGGCCCTGCAGCCCCTCTGCAGCTCCTGGCATGGGGGGCCCTGGCACTTTTGGGGTGTTGGGCCAGGTGGGCGTGGGGGTCCCACCTGCTCAGGTGCCCCTGGGGCTGGGCACAGCTCAGGGGCACTGCAGAGGGGGTGGCCTGGTGACAAGGTAGACGGGAGACTTGTTCATCCCATGATGACCAACAAAATCTCAGATTTATTGATTAACAGGCACACTTTGATAATCACAGTAATAAGGCTCATACATATTGCAAAAGCAGAGCTCACCATTGGTCAGCTATAAAAAGTCAATCCCACCTTTCTCAGGATGTTTGTGGCTTCTTTTTTACCTCCTGTTATCACATTTTTTCTTAAACAACTTCTTGCTCAAAGAAACCATGGCCTTGAATGAGGCAGCTGTTGCTTTCTCAGATGGATTTTCTCACGTTTCTTTTCCCATGGACTGTGTCTCAATAAAAAACTGTTCACAGCCTGGGACAGAAGGGACAGGGCCAGGGGCTCTGGTGGCTCTGGGGATGCTCAGACAGGGCCTTGGGACCCTCAGCCAGGGCCTGGTGAACACTGAACACCTGAAGCTGCAGAGGAGGAGCTGCCTCCATCTCCTTGTGGCTTTTCCGTCTACTTCAGAGCCATTTGTCTGCCCTCAGACCAAAATCCAGCCCAAAAGGATGGGAAGCCCACCCTGGCACAGCTGTTATTGGGGCTTTCTAGCCACACAAAGAGATCTCAGCTCAGTTCCTGGTTTGAAACAGAGACAACCTCAATTCTCCCAGAAAACACCATGGCACTGATAACTTCAGAGCAGCTGGGCTGGATAAAGCTCCTTTTCACCACAAAATGTGTCTAATTGCTGCCAAATTCCTGCAGCTTGTAGAATTCCAGCACGTGGCTGTGAGGCTTGTGCTTTCCAGGAGCACCATCCCTCCACTCCCCCTGTGAGCTGGAGCCCTGCCATTCCCTCTCCAGCTTTCCCAGACCTGTCCATTTTCCCTGTGAGCTGGAGCCTTCAATTCCCTATCCAGGTTTCCCATCTCTGTAATTTCCTGTCCAGGTTTCCCAGCTCGGTCCATTTTCCCTGTGAGGTGGAGCCTTGGAATTCCCTGTCCAGGTTTCCCAACTCTGTAATTCCCTATCCAGATTTCCCAACTCTGTAATTCCCTGTCCGGCTTTCCCAGCTCTGTCCATCCTTCCTATGAGCTGGAGACTGCAATTCCTTACCCAGGTTTCCCAGTTCTGTAATTCCTGTCCAGCTTTCCTAGCTCTGACCATCACCCCTGTGAACTGGAAACTGCAATTCCCTGTCCAGGTTTCTCAACTCTGTCCATTCCCTTGTGAGCTGGAGCCCTGCAATTCCCTATCCAGGTTTCCCAGCTCTGTCCATCCTTCCTATGAGCTGGAGACTGCAATTCCCTACCCAGGTTTCCCAGCTCTGTAATTCCTGTTCAGGTTTCCCAGCTCTGTCCAGTTTCCCTTTGAGCTGGAGCCTGGAATTCCCTGTCCAGGTTTCTCAGCTCTCCCCATCCTTCCTGCAAGCTGGAGCCCTGGAATTCCCTGCCCAGATTTCCCAGCTCTGTAATTCCTGTCCAGCTATCCCAGCTCTGTCCATTTTCCCTGTGAGGTGGAGCCTTGTAATTCCCTATCCAGGTTTCCCAGCTCTGTCTATTCCTCCTGTGAGCTGGAGCCCTGCAATTCCCTGTCCAGCTTTCCCAGCTCTGTCCATCCTTCCTATGAGCTGGAGCCCTGCAATTCCCTGTCCAGGTTTCCCAGCCCTGCAATTCCCTGTCCAGCTTTCCCAGCTCTGTCCCCGGGCTGGTTTTGCACGGCCATGCCGCTGGATTTTTTAATTTCCCTCCCAATCTTTTGAACAAATTCTCCTTTTCGAAGCCTGCACCCCGTGGGGCTCTAAAATCATAACAATTAATGCTGGCAAAGGCTCCTGAAGCCACCTAAGCCATCCCTCCTAGGGCAGGATTGCTGGAGCAGGCAGAGAAATTAACGGAGAGGGGAGGCACAGGAGCCAGGCAGGGACCTGCTCCCCAGCTGAAATTGGGGTAAAAAGTTGAAATCACCAAAAAAAGCTGCTGGGGGGGAAGTGGCAAAGCTGCTCTGTCACCCGAGTGCTTGATAGTTAATATGGAAGGAGTTCTAATAACTAATTTATCCAAATTTTAACTCTTATTTCAACATTTGGTTGTTTTGGTTTTCCCCCCTTATTTTGACCTTTTTTTCTGGATTTTGTAGCAACAAGGGGCGATCAAACAGATTTACAATAGTCGGTGTTTATCACCCTTCCAGAGGCGTTAAGTGGCTATAAATGCATATGAAATATCTGCCGTGCATCCCTCGCCTGCTCAGCAATGTGTTCTTCCTACGTTCCTAATTGCTAGCAGGAAAAATAGGAGGAATTTGTTTACCAGCTTCCTGCATAATATTCAGACATCTGGAGCTGCGAGGTCTGGCTGGCGCTCCTGGGGGACGGCAAATCCATCAAGGACAATTAGACAAGCGGGGAGCTGCAGCCGGGAGGGAATTTCCCAACCGTGGGGACCAGCTCCGAGCCAGCCCCGGCACCCCCAGCCTCCCTGGGCTCCCCTGCTCTGCCTCCTCTGCCTCACCAGCCCTTCCCTGCTCCTTTCATCATCCCGGCCCTGCTGGGAGTGCTTGGGCTCTGTGATCTCAGAGGGGTTTTCCCCAAATTCTTGCCTGACCTGCTGGTTGCTGTGGGCTGTGGGTGCATGGTCCCCACCCTGGGTGGGTTTTCCCAAAGCAGGGCTGGCACCCTCAGGAATTTTGGTGAAATTTTGTGTTGGAGATTGCAATGCAGGATGTTTTCAGTCACATCTGTATGGCAGATTCCCTTTGTCAAGTGGGCAGTTTGCCTGATCTCTCTCTGAGTGACCACAGTCACACCTCCCTGGGGAGGGGACATTGCTGATAACAGCTCTGGAATGTCCCTGCATGGCTGATAAGAACTGCAGCATCCCACTGGGAGATGGGAGCCCAGAGGGAGGAGCCAAGCATTCCTACCCAGATATAATCTGGAGATTCTGGAACACCAGCCAAGCATTGCTACCTGGATATAATCTGGAGATTCTGGAACACCAGCCCAGCATTGCTACCCAGATAGAATCTGGAGAGTCTGGAACACCAGCCAAGCATTGCTACCCAGATAGAATCTGGAAATTCTGGAACACCAGCCCAGCATTGCTACCCAGATAGAATCTGGAGATTCTGGAACACCAGCCCAGCATTGCTACCCAGATATACTCTGGAGATTCTGGAACACCAGCCCAGCATTGCTACCCAGATAGAATCTGGAGATTCTGGAACACCAGCCCAGCATTGCTACCCAGATAGAATCTGAGATTCTGGAACACCAGCCCAGCATTGCTACCCAGATATAATCTGGAGATTCTGGAACACCAGCCCAGCATTCCTACCCAGATAGAATCTGAGATTCTGGAACACCAGCCCAGCATTGCTACCCAGATAGAATCCAGAGGTTTGGAGACACCAGCCCAGCATTGCTACCCAGATATAACCCAGAGGTTTGGAGACACCAGCACGGCTTCTCCACGGGATTGCCCAGAGGAGCAGCAGCTGCCTCTCCTTGCCCTGGATCTGCAGAGGCAGAATCCATCCTTCTCTCCAGGATCCCTGCTCCAGCAGAACCAGCCCTGACCCTGCAGGAGGGCTGAGCCACAATTCCAATGGGGCTGCTGCCAACAGCCTGACCCACAGGGTGTCAGGCTGGGTTCTGACTCTGGCAGGGTTGTTCTGGTGCGCTGCATTGTTTATTTTATCCTTTATTTTTTTATTTCTTTCCCTATTAAAGAACTGTTATTTTCTGCTCCCATATTTTTTCCTGAGAGCCCCTTAATTTCAAATTTATAGCAATTGGGAGGGGTGGGGAGGGTTCACATTCTCCATTTCAGGGGAGGCTCCTGCCTTCCTTAGCAGACTCCTGTCAATCCAAACTCAGATATTTTGTGAAACCCTGCACTCCCAACTATCCTGGCCATGCTCTCAGCAGCCCTGGGAGGATGGACAGGACAAATCTGAAAAATCCCAGCCTTTTCTTCCATCTCCCACCCAGGCTGAACAGCAATCATTATCATCTACAGCCCCAAACTCACCCTCCTCAGCTCCTACCCATAATCTATAATAACTGCAACCGTTTTCCTCACCATAAACACAATCAAAGTCCTAAAGCTTTCTGCCCTAACACCTGCATGCACCAAAATCCCATCACTGAACACAATCCTGCTCCTAACCCTGCTCTGCCCTACACCCACCCTCAATTTCTGTGCCATGGAATTGCTCCCTGTGCCTCTCAAGGGTGATTTGGGCTCTTTTTAGGGAGTGCAAGCACCTGCTCACGGCCCTGCTCACCCTTCTGGCTCCTGGCACACACCTGGGGGCACAAACTCCATTTTGGGGGCTCCTCTGAGCTCCTGCCATCCCTCAGAACCCAGGGATTGCCCAGGAGGGCTCCTGGCCCCGTGGGGCTGCTCCTCAGCTGTGACACAGATGGGTTATTGATGATTTTCTGTTTCTTATTTAACAGCTGGAGATCAGCAGAGAGAGACTGGGTGGTTTGATTGAAATCAGCCAAGGAGCTGCTTTTAATCATGATTTAAATAGAAAAAAAAAAAAGGTAAGAAACGTTGGTTTAAGTAATTGGTTTTTAAATTTGCTTTGCATTTGGGCATTTTGAGTTGCCTAAATAAAGGTCTGTCCCTTTTGGGGGTGTCCTGGGACCAAAAATTCTCTTTGCAACACATTAGGGCCAAAGACCACGTGGTTTCCACTTGTGTATTTTGTGAACATACTTCAATTTAATTTAATTTAATTTTGTACAAAGCCCACTTACCTGCTGTATTTTTACTCTTTTTCTGTTGCCTGTGTTCTGTAACTCCTGGTATCAGGCAGGAGGTGACAGGAAGGCAGCCAGGGACACTTTCTCCTGGAGATAATACTTGTTTTTCACAAAAAACATGAGAAAAGATGCTTAAATACAGCAGGGCATGAGGCTGGGCAGCCTTTGGGAGCACTCAGGTGTGCCCAGGGTGGGGGATTTGGGAAGGGATGGGGGTCCCTGAGCCACCTGCAGCCCCAGGAGCCCCCCAGGACCTCCCCTGACCTTCAGCTTTGTGAATCAGCAGATCTCACCCTCTCACACCTGTGGGCAGAGACAGTGCCCAAATCCAGCTGGGACAGGGCTGGGAGCACCTGGGACAGGGGAAGGTACCCTGGGCATGGCAGGGGTGCTCTGGGTGGGATTTAGGTCCCTCCCAGCCCAAACCAGTCTGGGATTCAATGGAACCGTGGGTAAGAGGGAGGGGAAGCATGGGAGGTCACATAGGAGCACCCAGAAATTGTTAATTTTGGATTAATTTAATTCAATTTATTTTATCCCCTTCCACTTTTGAGAAGTGCTTCTGGCCAAGCTGGTGCCAGGATGGGCTGGGTGGGTTCTGGGCCCTGCCCCTTGGTCTGGGCTCCATGGATGGTCCCACAGGAGAATATCCACAGAGAGCAGGAGCTGAGTTACTGCTGGGGCCACTGGGTCTCCTGAGCTCCTGGAGCTGATTCCAGGTCCTCTGCTCCCTCTCCTGTGCATTTAGGGAATTCTGGAATGCTCTGCCAGGGAGGTGGTGCAGTCCCCATCCCTGGGTGTGTTTAACCAAGCCTGGATGTGGCACTGGGTGCCAGGGTTCAGCTGAGGTTTTGTTGGGGCTGGGATGGATTTGATGATCTTTGAGGTCTCTTCCAACCCAGTGATTCTGTGAATTCTCTGCATTCTGTGACTTCTGTGAATTTGGGGGAATTTTGGGAATTCCCAGGGAATGGGAATGGTGCAGTCCCCATCCCTGGGTGTGTTTAACAAAGCCTGGATGTGGCACTGGGTGCCAGGGTTCAGTTGGGGTGTTTGGGATGAGTTGGACTCGATGGTCTTGAAGGTCTCTCCCAGCCTGGGGATTGTGGGGTTCTGTAAAAGGCCCCTGACAAACCTGAGCCCAGCAGAACCAGGGACAGAGCATTTAGAACAAGGATAAAGTGAATTCCTGAGCTGGCTGTGCTAGCCTGGGCTGGGCTGACACAGCACCAGAAGTGATTCAGGGCACAGGAGATCCCTGCCAGCCCTGGGGGATCTGTGCCAGACCTGGAGATCCCTGTGCCCACCTGGACATCCTCTCAAAGAGTGATAAAGTTCTGGAATGGCCCAGGGAGGTGGTGGGGTCCCCATCCCTGGCTGTGTTTAACAAAGCCTGGATGTGGCACTGGGAGCCAGGGTTGAGTTGGGGCGTTGGGGATGGGCTGGACTCGATGATCCTGGAGGTCTCTCCCAGCCTGGCTCTTCTGTGGATCACAGTTCATGCACCTGGCACACCCCAGGTGAGGATGGAGCCCTGTCAGGAGCACCCCCAGCCTTCTGAAGGGTGGATCAATAGCTGAGCTGATGTGCTGCTGCTGCAAAGGTTACGCTGGGAGCTCTCCCTGCAGATAAAACAGAACTTTATGTCTTCTTCAGGCTGGCTCAGAATTGCAAATCCTGCAGTGAGACACGCTGGGGCACTCACAGGCAGCCTGGGAGGGAGGCTTGGAGCAGGCAGGGTTCTGCAGCCCTGAGCTGCATCCTGTCCATCTTGTACAATCCTGTCCATCCTGTCCATCCTGCCCATCCTGTCCAATCCTGTCCATCCCATCCATCCTGTCCATCCCATCCATCCTGCCCATCCTGTCCATCCTGTCCATCCTGTCCATCCCATCCATCCTGCCCATCCTGTCCAATCCTGTCCAATCCTGTCCATCCCATCCATCCTGTCCATCCTGTCCATCCTGTCTAATCCTGTCCATCCTGTCTAATCCTGTCCATCCTGTCCAATCCTGTCCATCCTGCCCATCCTGTCCATCCTGTCCAATCCTGTCCATCCCATCCATCCCATCCATCCCATCAATCCTGCCCATCCTGTCCATCCTGTCCATCCTCTCCAATCCTGTCCATCCTGTCAATCCTGCCCATCCTGTCCATCCTGTCCAATCCTCTCCAATCCTGCCCATCCTGCCCATCCTGCCCATCCTGTCCATCCTGTCCATCCAGCCCAGCTCCCTGCAGGACCTCAGCACTGTGGGGAGGGGATGCTCAGGAGAAGGTGATGCCTGAGAGCTCCCTGGAGCAGAGGCTGTACAGAGTTAAAGAACAAAACAGGGATTTATTCCAAGGAAATCATTCCCTCACAGGACACACCTGGGGTAGTGATACCTGAGAACTCCCTGGGACAGGGTTAAAGAATGAAGCAGAGATTTCTGTCACTGTTAGGTCAGATGTGGCACACACACACATGTGTGATCAGGGTCTAAGAAGAAAACGTTTTTATTCTGTGTGTTCTCCAGATTATATACTCCTAACAAAGTGTGATCTTAAGTCATTAACTACATCACAATAACTTCCTATATTCATTAGTGCAAGGCAATTAGCATCAATATAATTGGCAAAAGTTTTACAGAAATTTAATAAGGCACATATACACATCTACTTAGGCATGTAGCCTACCTTACAAAAATTTTCCTGTGTCTTTCCTAATCTATTCCCATGCTGACGGCCTTGTCTTCTTCCTTGCTGTGGATACACTCAAAAATCATCAATTGGTATTTCTTCTATTAACTCTTGGTATTTCTTCTATTAACTCAGCTTTGCTTGCAGCCCAGCTGTCAAGCCCCTCCATGGATTTATTCCAAGGCTCACAGGACACACCTTGGGCAGTGATACCTGAGAGCTCCCTGGAGCAGGCTTAAAGAACAAAGCAGGGATTTAATCCAAGGAAGTCATTCCCTCACAGGACACACCTTGGGCAGTGATGCTCAGAGCTCCCTGGGGCAGGGCTGGGCAGGGTTAAAGAATAAAGCAGGGATTTATTCCAGGGCTCACAGGACACACCTTGGGCAGTGGCTCCAGCCCAATCTCACACTTTGGTCAGTTCTGCTCCATTTCCACGCTGGGTTCAGTGTCCAGTTCCAGCTCCAGGGGTGCAGTCCCACCCTCCCAGGCTGCTCTCCTCCATCCCCTGCTCTCGGCACTTTTGGGGCTGAAGCTGCAGCGCTGTCCTTGGTCCTGGGGCTGGGCAGGGATTGTTGTGTGTGCCTGGGCTGTGAGCAGAGCTGCTGGCACTGGGTGTGGGGTGCAGGGGCACCCTGGGGCTGGGCAGAACCTGGGAATAGCAGAGTTGGAATTGAAGGCATCAGCAGGGATGGAGCGCACATAACAGCACGGGCAGGCAGCTGCAGGGCTGAGTGATGCTCCACGAGCAGTGCTGGAGCTCCTTCCTGTGGTGGCAGTGATGAGTTACTGCCTGTAGAGCACTGGCTGGGAACCAGCCCGGAACCAGAATGGGAACCAGCTGGGAAACACCCTGAAATAAGCCCTGGAACCAGCCTGGAACCAGCTGGGAAACACCCTGGAATAAGCCCAGAAACCAGCCTGGAATTAGCCTGGAACCCGCCCAGGAACCAGCCAGGAATCAGCCTGGAATCAGCCTGGGAACCAGCCTGGAACCAGCCCGGGAATCATCCAGAAATCAGCCTGGGAACCAGCCTGGGAACTAGCTGGGAACCAGCCTGGAACCAGAGTGGGAACCAGCTGGGAAACACCCTGGAATAAGCCCAGAAACCAACCTGGAACCAGTCCGGGAACCAGCCTAGGAACCAGCCTGGAACCAGCTGGGAAACACCCGGAATCAGCCAGAAAACCAGCCGGGAACCAGAATGGGAACCAGCTGGGAAACACCCTGGAATCAGCCCAGAAACCAGCCTGGGAATCAGAATAGGAACCAGAATGGGAACCAGAATGGGAACTAGAATGGGAACCAGCCTGGAACCAGAATGGGAACCAGAATGGGAACTAGAATGGGAACCAGCCAGGAACCAGCCCAGGAACCAACCTGGAACCAGCCAGGAACCTGCCCAGGAACCAGCCTGGGACCAGCCTGGAACCAGCCTGGGAATAAGCCTGGACCCAGTTGGAAACCAAAAGAACAGAATCTGGCCCTCAAAGTTATTTTGATGAGTTTTTTGTATGCAAATGGGGTTTAATTTGCAAACTTTGAGCAGTTTGCAGATGAGTTTATCAGGGTTGTGTTATTCAGTTTGTATTCCCTGGGTCAGCTGCAGGCATTGGGAAAGCACAGAGAACATTATTTATATTGTTAAACAAAGTCGAGGAATTCAGGCATCTGCTACTGGCCAGGCAAACAGACAATCAAAAGAAAGCCACGCTGGTAATCATGCTCAGCAGTCTTTTTAGGAGAGGTAATTAGTGAAATAATCGACAGGCATGGATGGGTTATTGATGACAGTGATAGCCTGGAATATCCATCCCTCCCTTGCACAGAGCAGCTCTGGGGCTGTGGAATGAGCAGCTCTGGGGCTGTGGAATGCCGAGCTCACACCTGGATTTTGTGTCTCAGCTGAGGAGCTCTGGGGGGAGCAGTCCCAGCCCTGCTGCTGCCTGGGCCGGGTGGGGATTCTGAACCCAGCACTCTCCTACCCCCTGCACTGATTTTGCTCTTGCTGCTCTGAAGAAACTAAATGTAAGTTATTAATGAATTCCTTTTAATATGAGCATTTATATGTGTCGAGCTGGGTGAAACTCAAACTAAGGTGGAAAACATGCAAGGCTGCATTACCACAGGGGTGGGACACTGAGGAGGGGCTGCACAGGCTTCCCTGGGCCCAGGCTGGCACCCAGGGCCTGGAGGGCAGGGCTTGGACAGCCTGGGACAGTGGGAGGTGTCCCTGCCATGGCAGGGGTGGCACTGGGTGGGATTTGAGGTCCTTTTGCAGTCAAACCACTCTGGGATTCTGTGACATGGTTGGTGATGCTCACGCTGCTCCGCAGAGCTTACCCAGCCCCACCTGCCAAAATGATGAGGTGCAAAGCTGCTTTAGAGGGAAAACAGAGCTCCAGAGGTACAGCAGGTCCAGCTGCAGCTCCCTGAGCCTGCTGGGTCTTCATTCAGGGCCAGGCTCTGTGCTGGGAGCCAAGGGAGGAGAGCAGGACGGGGAGGAGGTGGGAGCAAACCCCTTCCACGCTTCTGGAACAGCAGCAGCGGGAATAAAGTGCCACTTTCCTGGCACTAATGAACGTGTGGCAGTGCAGGAATAGCTCTGTGCCCATAGGAAGTCTGGATTTTCAGCTTCTGTTTAAGTTCCTTTTCTTCCAAAAGGGCTGGTGAGGCTCAGTCCTGTCATCCACTTCCTCTTACAACCGCCGCCGACTTCAAAGGAAATCCTGCTGGCAAAATAGCTACAGAATTGTGTCAGGAGTTTATTTGCTCCCAAGATTAGATAATTAATGAAGATAGAATATTAAAATTACATTTACATAAAGCTAAGGGTAATCTTAAAGCGTTCTATTATTTTGTAAATGACCCGAAGTTTGTAACGCATTTATAATGATGGATCGGGAGACGAGGCCTTTCAAATCAGGAAGTGCAATTTATAATCTCACTTTCCTTCATTATTTATTCATCCTGCTGTTGAATCATCTGCCATTCAGAACCTGAAAAGCCACGGAGCTCCCTTTACCTGTGTCCTGGGTTGGCTGTATGATGCTTTTATCCCCAATCATCTTGTTCTGTTCATGCTGAACAGTAAGTTTTGCACCTCTAAGAGTGATGGCAGACAGTGAAGAGGGAGAAAGAACAACCTCCAGCCAGGAGAAGGAATGTGGGGAAGTGACAGGAGTATCTGGAGGAAAAAAACCTGCATTTTCTCTCCCTCTTCACTGTCTGCAATCAGTCTTAAAGGTGCAAAACTTACTATTCAGCATGAACAGAACAAGATGATTTGGGATAAAAGCATCATACAGCCAACCAGGACAACCTGCCACTGTTACTCTAGAAGGAAACCAAGTTTTGTGTTTGAGTCAGTCCCAACCACAGGCTGAGGGGAGATCCACATGCATCCTTTCCTTGGGCCCAGTGAGTCTGGAATTCCTGCAATTTCAGCTGCTTTGGGATGGAAGGGACCTCAAAGCTCATCTTTGTCCACCCTGCCATGGCAGGGACACCTCCCACTGTCCCAGGTGCTCCCAGCCCCAATGTCCTGCCAGGGATCCAGGGGCAGCCACAGCTGCTCTGGGCACCTGAGCCAGGGCTGCCCACCCTGCCAGGGAACAATTCCTGCCCAAAATCCCATCCATGCCTGTCCTTGAGCTGAAGGCCACAAATTCCACAGAACTTCTGCTGTCTGGCTTTCCCTTCAGGCTCAGACTTTGCTACACCTGAATTGCTGATGATGTAGTGATGATAAAACCAGACATTTTCTATTTTCAGCATAAACCCATGGAAACAGTGATTCCTTTCCTCTGGTACTGTGTTTGTGGCAGTGCCCTGAATGATTGCCCCTGTATGAGCTCATTGCTCTGCTCCTCTCAAACCAGCTTCCACCCAGCAGAGCTTTATTGAACCCCACTGCCCAATTCTGGGTGCAGCAATTTCCCAAAGCTGAATTTTCAGCACAAAACTGGGCTGCCCCTGGATCCCTGGCAGTGCCCAAGGCCAGGCTGGACATTGGGGCTGGGAGCACCTGGGACAGTGGGAGGTGTCCCTGCCATGGCAGGGGTGGCACTGGGGGGGATTTAAGGTTCCTCCCAACCCAACCCATTCCAAGATTTTCTCCCAAATGTGGTGTGCTCTCAGTGGGCATCAAGGGCTCAGGAGGATCCCCCCAAGGAAATCAGGGCCTTTACCCAAGGGCTGCTCCAGGAGCATTCCCTCATCCCAAGCAGAGCAGTAAGACCCCACATTCCCTGCTGCAAGAGCTGAACCCACCCCACCCCACAGCTCTCAGCACAGAGAGCAACACTGGGCTCAAGAAATGACAGAAAATCTTCCCTCCCCTGCCCTAAAGTCACTGTCCCAGTCTGGGGAAGGGATTTGCTGCACACAGGGGCTGAGAAAGCAAAGTTTGGACAGGGCAGGAGTTTGTGACTCAGCTTTTACCAGAATTGGAATGACTTCAACAGGATGCTCAGCACAAGTGGTGGAACCCTGGCCATAAATTCAGGCAGAAAACCCAGAATGTTATTTACTAGCTACCCTAAATCACTCAATCTTCAGTGAAATAGCCTCCCTCCACCAAATAACTCACACCAGCTATTTCTCTTTCCTTAAAAACTCTGTTAAAAACTACTCAGGATTCTTTCATTTCTCAGCTTTGCCCAGAAATGCACATTTTAAAGCTTCCCAGGCTCTTTCCTTGCTGAGCTACTGAGTCAGGGAGTGAAGCACCTGGCACTTGCTGGGAGGTGTTGAGTTCAGAGAATTTAACTTTTATTTAAAGGCTTTTTGTGTTCAGGACTCAAACACAGCAGCACCCTGCTGGTGCAAGGATGGGAGATGGATTCCTGCCCTTGTCCTTGTGCCTGTGAGGATGAGGGTGGTGAGGATGAAGGCTGGTGCTCAGGGAGGTGCTCACGAGCAGAGGGAGGGTTTGGGAGGCTCAGGGAGGATTTTTACTGTGTGGTTCTGGCTGTGCTCTGCCCTGCTGGAATATTCACATTCCACTGAACTCTGGTTATTCCCAGGGCATGGACAAGCCTGGCCTAGGGAACTACTGACAAAAGGAGAGGGTGTTGACATGTCTTTATTAATTAAGGCACAATTAATAAATCAGGATTCAAGTTGTGGCTGCCCCTGGATCCCTGGCAGTGCCCAAGGCCAGGCTGGAGCACCTGGGACAGGGGAGGTGTCCCTGCCATGGCAGGGGTGGCACTGGGGGGGATTTGGGGTCCCAAAGCAATTTGGGGTTCCATGTAATTAAGAGGTAAATGTGACCGTGTTCACAGGGGGTTTTGAATGAGGGAAGAAATGAGACTATTTCCATAGTTCAGAAGGCAAGATTTATTATTTGATGATATACATTACATCAAAACTATACTAAAAAAACAGAAGAAAAAGTTCTCATCAGAAAGCTAAGAATAGAAAAGAATGAATAACAAAGGCAGCTGTCCCAGACTCTCTGTCCAAGCCAGCTGACTGTGATTGGCCATTAATTAGAAACAACCACATGAGACCAATCCCAGATGCACCTGTTGCATTCCACAGCAGCAGATAATCAATGTTTGCATTTTGTTCCTGAGGCCTCTCAGCTTCTCAGGAGGAAAAATCTTAAAAAAAGGATTTTCACAAAAGATGTCTGTGACAGGTAAACATCAATGGTTTGAGGGGAAAAGCTTCCCAAGGAGCTGGATGGAGCTGGAGCATGGCTGGGCTTGGAGCAAGTGGAAAGGGGAAGGAGCTGGGTGCTCCAGTCCTGGCAGAATTCCATCAGTCAGTGACCATGGTGCCTGCTCAGAGCCATCAGTGGCTAGCACAGGTGACAGCACAGCTGCTGGGAGAGACCCCAGGTGCACCTGGGGACACCTCAGGCCTGTCGGGATCATTGGTTTGTCACAGTGACCCCGAGAAAAGTTCCAGAGTCTGTTTTCCCAGCCTGGTGTTTAAAGAAGGAGTCAGAGCTCTTCATTTCTCGGGCTCAAGGTTGTTTATTTTATCTTATCTATAAAAAATTTTCTCCTGCCCTGCCGAGGTCAGGAGAACAGTCCAGGCACTCTGCCTGCCCCGGGGTGCTGTTGTGTCTTTATACTACAAACTACCTGTGCAATGTTTACAATTACTGTACAATGCCCATCACCTGTGTTAGACAGTGAGCTTCCACTCTAAACCAATCTGTGAGTGCCACCACCACAGCAGAAGATGGAGGCCAAGAAGAAGAAGGAGAAAGGCTGGACACACCCAGTTCCCTCCAGCTTGTCTCCATAACCCCCCTGTACCAAAATCCCCAAATCCATATTTCACCCTGTAAATGTGTGATCCCTCCACCACTCAGACTCCAGTGACTCCCATGTCCTCACACACATCCCTAGAAGGGTCAAAGTCC
>JANCRA010000007.1:36016727-36121727 GCA_024362935.1 Setophaga petechia
TTTATATATTATATATATATTTATATATATTATTATATATATTATTTTATATATATATATATATAATTTCATATTTTTAAACCGTTTATTAAGTGAAGTCTGCAATAGACCATGTTCTTGCTAAAATAAATAAATAAATATATTTATAATTTCATATTTTTAAACCGTTTATAAAGTGAAGTCTACAATAGGTCATGTTCTTGCTAAAATAAATAAATAAATAAACATATTTATAATTTCATATTTTTAAACCGTTTATTAAGTGAAGTCTGCAATAGACCATGTTCTCGCTAAAATAAATAAATAAATAAATAAATAATTTCATATTTTTAAACCATTTATACTCTGATGGCCATTAAATGGAAATTAAATTGGAAACAAAAAGCTGGGGCTTGGGTGATCAGGTGAGCAAGGCTGGGGACCTTGGAGGAACCAGGAGTTGTGGTGGACTGAGTGCTCTGAGCCTTCTGACCCAGGATGCATTTGTCCAATTTGTTATCTAAAAACCCTGCTCATTTCTCTAAAAAAACATTTAATTGTTATGCAGGAAATCAGCCATTCGTGGCCTTTCCTGAATAAAACCAAAGGAAAATATTTAGGTTTCCATTTTTGAGGATTGATGTTTTCTGTACAATTGTTCTGCTCTGGGAGCTGTCCTTCACCTTTGATCAGAGTGAGCAAAGGCTTTGTGTCCCTGGATTTTATTTACCCAGCTGAGATTATTGATGAGATGGCTGCAGTTCTGAGCCCCTCAGAGTAATAAAGTGCCCAATTAAATTAAGATGAAAACTTCCTTGATAACCTCCAAATCACCAAATTCTTCTGTCAGCAACATCCCCAAATAACTCACACTGACTTTGGGTTGTGTTTGTCAGAATTGCAGGTTTAGCAGGAGGCACAGCTCTCCTGCCTGCAGGACACTTAATTTCCAAGTTACAGAATTCTTCACTTGATTTCCAAATTAAACAACATTTCAGTTAATTTCTGAGTTAAGGAATTGCTCAGTAGATTTCCAAACTAAATAACTTTTCAGTTAATTTTTGAGTTATAGAATTGTTCTGTTGATTTCAAAATTAAATAACATTTCAGTTAATTTTTGAGTTATAGAATTGTTCTGTTGATTTCAAAATTAAATAACATTTCAGTTAATTTTTGAGTTACAGAATTGTTCTGTTGATTTCCAAATTAAATAACATTTCAGTTAATTTTTGAGTTACAGAATTGTTCTGTTGATTTCCAAATTAAATAACATTTCAGTTAATTTCTGAGTTACAGAACTGTTCAGTTGATTTCCCAATTAAAGGATGATTCTCTTTTGCAGAGATCTTTCCTGGAGGCCTTTGCACAGCAAACCTGGGCACCAAGTGCTGGCTGGAGCCCTGCCTGGCTGAGTCTCACCTGGCCCTTCCAGCAGCACAAACTGCAGCACTGGGGTTCCCCAGATCTGTCATTGTGGGGTGAACAATGTTGGGCTGGGTTTTACCCCAGGGCTTTAATTTTGGGGTGAGAAATGTTGGGGTGGGCTTTCCCCAGATCTGTCATTGTGGGATGAGCAATGTTGGACTGGCTTTTTACCCCAGGTCTTAAATTTTGGGGTGAGAAATGCTGGACTGAGTATTCCCCCAGAGCTGTAATTTTGGGATGAGCAATGTTGGACTGGGTTTTACCCCAGAGCTTTAACTGTGGGGTGAGCAATGTTGGACTGGGCTTTCCTCCAGAGCTTTAATTTTGGGGTGAGCAATGTTGGACTGGGTTTTACCCCAGGGCTTTAATTGTGCGGTGAGCAATTTTGGACTGGGTTTCCCCAGAACTGTAATTTTGGGGTGAGGAATGCTGGACTGGGTTTTACCCCAGAGATTTACCTGCTGGCTGAGCAATGTTGGACTGGGTTTTACCCCAGAGCTTTAGGGTGAGCAATGTTGGACTGGGTTTCCACCAGAGCATTAATTGTGGGGTGAGCAATTTTGGACTGGGTTTCCCCAGAACTGTAATTTTGGGGGTGAGCAATGTTTGGACTGGGTATTACCCCAGGGCTTTAATTTTGGGGTGAGCAATGTTGGAATGGGTTTCCAGAACTGTACTTTTGGGGTGAGCAATGCTGGATTGGGTTCTCTCCCCTTTTCCCCCCAGGGATCCTAGGGCAGAGCAGGACACCCAGGAATTTGGGATGTTTTTACCCACAGACCCATTTTAATCAAACCCCTGAGGCTCCTGGAGCATCTCTGTGTTGGGAGCAGCACAGGCTGTAAATAATTGCAGCATTTGGGAGAATTTACACCCCTGGGGCCAACCCTGGAGGATTAAAACCTCCTGGAACCATTTACCTTGAGAAAATGATAAAACTTCCCAGGGCTGATGGTTGCTGGGGAGGAGATTGGAAGCAGAGGCTGTGCTTGGCCTGTCCTTACCAGGTATCAATTCCAGTCCCAAAGACATTTGCTGCCATTATTTTGATATCCCTGCCCTTTGCTGCCCTTGGAGTGCTGGGATTGTGGTGCTGGGACAGATTCAATTAACAAAGCAGAGGGAGCTGACCTTTCCCAGGCTGCTGTTCTAGCCCTGATTTGCTTTAGGGGCGAAACAATTCTTTCTTTCCTGGATAAATATGAAATAACAAATAAATAACCCATTGATTTTTGGTCTGGGGAAAAAAATAGACAAAAAAAAAGCAGAAGAAGGAGAGGGAAGAATGAAGTGGTGGGGCTCAGACACTGCAGTGGCTGAGTGGCTCCCAGCTCCCATCTGTCCCCACCAGGGAGGTGTGGAGGGCTCCTGGAGAGCTTTCCCCAGGGAATTAACTCAGCTCTGTCCCTCTGCTGACTCTGGGGCTGCTCTCCTGCAGGCACAGCAGGAAATTGTCCTTTCTGTGGCTCTTCCACAGGTGACAAACCAGGCTGTGACACTGGGCCAGCTCTGGCTGGGCTGGGGAGGTCACTGGGGATGGGATCTGGCGCAGGTTTGGCTCTGAGGGGGAATTTGGGATGGGGCCTCTGAGGGGCTGGAATTTTGGATGGGATCTGGGGCAGGTTTAGTTCTGGCTGGGCTGGGGATTTGGGATGGGATCTGGGGCAGGTTTGGCTCAGGCTGGGTTGAGGATTTGGGATTGGATCTAGGGCAGGCTTGGCTCTGAGGTTGGACTGGGGAGGTCACTGGAGCTGGGATCTGGGGCAGGTTCAGCTCTGAACCTGGGCTGGGATTTGGGCTGGGATCTGGGGCAGGTTCAGCTCTGAACCTGGGCTGGGATTTGGGATGGGATCTGGGGCAGGTTCAGCTCTGAGCCAGGGTTGGGGATTTGGGATGGGATCTGGGACAGGTTTGGCTCTGGGGCTGGGGATTTGAGCTGGGGTCTGGGACAGGTTTGGCTCTGGGGGCTGGGGATTTGGGCTGGGATCTGGGTAGGTTTAGCTCTGTGGTTGGGGGATTTGGGCTGGGATCTGGGGCAGATTCAGCTCTGAGCCTGGGCTGGGGATTTGGGCTGGGATCTGGGGCAGGCTCAGCTCTGAGCCTGGGTTGGGGATGTCCCTGGGGCTGGGGCACAGCCTGGGCTCCTGTCCCCTGTCCCAGGCTCCTGTCCCAGCCCAGGGGACACCTCAGGTCGTTTCCAGCCCTCTGATCAGCCAGCACAGGAGATGATGTCCTCAATCATCCTGTGTCTGCTCCTTCCACCTCCCCCAGACCAGGGGACGGCTCCCATCGCTCTCCCTGGGATTCCTGCAGCTCTCCAGAGCAGGAGCTGGGATTGATGGAAATTACAGACACAGATAACAAGCAGCAGCGTGTATTATTTATAGATCACAGAATCCAGGCTCAGAAAACAAACAATAAAGCACAATAAAGCAATTTTCTATTGCTCAGCTCTGACAGGCAGGCTATAACCCTTAGAGGTGTTTGGATGACCATTCTCAGAGCCAAATGAGACACTGCAGTGCTTCCCAAAGTGTGTTTGTGTCCTGATGAATGAGAACGAGCCCAGAGGAAGGCTGGCAATGTGACAATCCACAGCAGCACTGTTAATTTTCCACAGCTTCCTCATTTACCTGCAGAACCCTAATCTATTTCTGGTATGGCTTTGTGGTTGCTCCTTCCATCAGAGCCCCACAGACTGCAATATTCCGCTCAGTGAGCTGAGATATCTGTCGATGGAAAAGCAGCTCCTCATCAAAGCCCTGGGAGCTGCTGTGGGCCTGTTCTGTGCACTGGGATTACCTGAGGAAACATTGCATGGGCTGAGGAACAGGCTTTTTTTATTTAGAGAGAGCAGAATCAAAACTTCTAAATTAAAAATACAATTTTTTCTGGCTTTAATTCAGTAAGGTGCTCTAGCCTCTCACAGAAATCATCTGCAAGGGGGGCAGGAATAATCCCTTAATGAGAAACAAAGCAGGGGAAATGCTTTATTTGATGTCTGGGCTCAGCTGCCCCGAGCTCTCTGGCTCTAGGGGTGGTGCCTCATCCCCTCTCCTTCACAGGGTGTGTGCAGTCCCTGCACAGAGCCAGGGGTGCCACACATCCCTGCCAGCTCTGTGCCCTGCTTGGACCCCTCTGAACCCTCAGGGTTCAGCACAAAGGGTTCTGTCCCCTTGGGAAAGCCCCAGGAGCAGCCTGGGACAGGGGAGATGGCCACGAGCATGGGATGGGATTGGGAATGGGGATGGGATGGGATGGGATGGGATGGGATGGGATGGGATGGGATGGGATGGGATGGGATGGGATGGGATGGGATGGGGATGGGATGGGATGGGATGGGATGGGATGGGATGGGATGGGATGGGATGGGGATGGGATGGGATGGGATGGGATGGGATGGGATGGGATGGAGGAGCCTTGAGGTCCTTCCCAGGCAGGTTTTTCCCCCCTGGCACAACCCAGGTTCAGCTGACAGAACCCACAGCATCTCCTCAGGCTCTGCTCCCTGTTAAACACAAATTGTGCTTGGAGAGAACCATGGAATGAGCTGAGCTGGGAGGGATCCCAGGCTGCTCCAGCCTGCCCTGGGCATTTCCAGGGCTCCTGGAAGGGTCTGCTCTGGGCAGCTGCAGCTGATTCTGAATTCTGAGCTGGCCTCTAGCCCTGCCCTGGCCCAGCAGATCCCAGCCCCTGCCATGGATCCAGCCCTGCACTCCTCATTTTCCATAAATTCCTGTTCACAGGGACCTGCTGGCTCCAATTCCTCTTTCCTGTTATCTCTGCGTTTCTGTTGAAGGCCCATTATTGGCTTTAATCAGCGAAATGAATTTGTTAATGAACTGCCTGATAAGCTTGCCATGGCTAATGTTGGGAGGGTTTTATCTCCCTTTTTTGTTTTGGTTATTGTTTCTTCCATATCAAAGAACTAAATAAATACATTAAAAAGCTGCTGCAGCTGATGGCAGCCTGGTCTCTTGCTGCAGGCAAATCGTGGGAGTAAATTCAGTTACAGCTGCTCTGATGGGCAGAGGAGTTAATGGGAATTTCAGCAGGAGCTGAGGAGGATTTGGGCTGTTGGACCCGTTCACCTGCACTGGCCCAGGGATGGCACAAAACCCCTGGAGCTGTATAATTATATAATAATTATTATATAATTATATATGTATATTATAGTAGATTGTTCAGCTAACTTCAATGCAATGTTTTATATGTCTATATATACTATATATAATATAATGTAATTAATAATTATTATATAATTATATGACTACATAATTATATCATTATTATTATATAGTAACATATTATATATTGTTATTATAGTAACATATAATTATATACTGTTATATTATATAAGAATACATTATAATATAATATATAATATATAATATATAATATATAATATATAATATGTTATATATAATATATTTTATATTTTATATTATATATTTATGTTATATATTATGTATTATATATTATATATTATATATTATATATTATATGTTTCATTATATTATATATAGAATATATATAATATATATAATTATAAGCTATTTATAACGATAAATATAATATTTATATTTATTAATATAATATTATTAAGCATTTCTGCTTCACCAAAGCATGGGAACGTTGCAGGTGACCCCATTCCTGCCCCAGGTGTCCTTGGAGACACCATTCCAGGCCAGCTGGTTCTGAGGCACACGAGGTTTCACAGTTAACAAAGGATCCAGCAGCCCAGGAATATCTGCAGTGTGGAAATGCAGGGAAAGGGAAAATATTTGTGAGACAAACAAAGCCCAGAGCGCTGGGGACAGCAAACTTCACCTCGCACGGAGGAGATGGGCTGGGAGCTCCTTTGTGAGGGTTGGGATGGTTTTCCCTTTCCTTTTCTTTCCCCCATTCATTTCCAGGAGGATCGCCCAGAATAGCAATGCCCTGCTTTGTCTGGCTGATAATTGCGTTGATAATTGAGTGCAATTCGGACAATCGCATTCAATCTCTGCAGATGCATATTCATGATGCCGGTGGAGCTCCATTGTCCTGCTCCAGAGCAGGCGGCTTTGAAAGCAAGCCCAGAGCAGGAGGAGGTGGATTTGTCCTCCCTGCTGTCCCTCCTGTCCCTCCTGTCCCTGCTGTCCCTCCTGTCCCTCCTGTCCCCTCCTGTCCCTCCTGTCCCTGCTGTCCCTCCTGTCCCTGCTGTCCCCTGGTGCTGGATCTCTCCATCCATCCCCTCCCTCCTCCCAGCCATGGGAGCAGTCCCAGCCCATCCCGTGTTTGAGGCTGCCCAGCCAATTCCTGATGCTTCTGTGAGGAAAATCAATCCACAAACACACAGAGGTTTGTGTCCAAGAGGAGACAGAGGAGTCCCTTTCTGGCTTATTCCAATAAAGGGAGAGGCCATGGGGCATCCCCTGTGGTGTCTCCAATTTTTGGAGGATGCACCCTCCTTTGTATCCCAATTTCCAGCCACATTTCCCTTCTCTCCCCATCTCTGAGGTACTTGAGAGGTTCAGACTCCCCAGAAACACCTGATCCCAAAGATTCCCCTCTAATGTACAACCCTCCCTTTTCATTTTTAATTCTTACAGAATTTAGGGGGTTTTTCCCCATTTCTGAGGTACTTGAGAGGTTCAGACTCCCCAGAACATCTGATACCAGATATTCCCCTCTAATGTACAACCCTCCCTTTTCATTTTTAATTCTCATGGAATTTAGGGGTTTTTCCCCCATTTCTGAGGTACTTGGCAGGTTCAGACTCCCCAGAACACCTGATACCCAGAGATTCCCCTCTAATGTATAACCCTCCCTTTTAATTTTTAATTCTGACAGAATTTAGGGGGTTTTTCCTCCATTTCTGAGGTACTTGAGAGCTTCAGACTTCCCAATATGCCTGATACCAGAGATTCCCCTCTAATGTATAACCCTCCCTTTTAATTTTTAATTCTCATGGAATTTAGGGGTCTTTATTCCCCATTGTTTCTTTCATCTTTCAATGTCCAGTTTCATTTACCAGCAAACCTACAGTTTATTTTTAAAGGCAAATATCTTTTTTTTTCCATTCATTTTCCATTAAAAACCATTCACATTTTTGGATAAACAATCTCCAGCCCACATTCCAGAGCAACAAAACAGGGAGAAGCTGAAGCTTCTCATCTTCCCAGGAGAGGAAATCCTGGCAGAGGGATTTTTCAGAAAATATCACCATTACAGAGAACCCATGCTAAGAAGCCCCTCAGATCTTCAGGACACAATTTTTATATTGGATTAGAGCATTTCCTGGGTCAGTTTTTAACTGATTTATTGCAAGGGTAAGGGAAAAGCCCCCCTAAGGAGCATCGTTATGGAGCAGCCTTTGCTTCTGAAAGACGTTTACAATGAAGTGTTTAAAAAGAAATTACTGCAGAAATATGAATATTGACATCCCCCAGGGCACACACCTGTAGTTTTTGCAGAGTTTAATGAAATCTGGCACAATTTTTTTCCCTGATCCGTTGATTTTGGCACTTTGGGGAAAGGTTCAATGGGCACAGAGGAATTCAGTCAAAGGCTGGAGGTGTTGGTCTTGGGGGTCTCTTCCAACCTTAAGGATTCATTTTCAAATTTTGTTATGAAAAGATATATTTTAAATGTATTTTTTTAGGAAATACAGGCACAGGAGAGCCCTGATTCCATTGGTGAGGGGGAATTTAACAGCACCAACCCCTGAATTCCCTGTGCTGGGGTATTGGCCACTTTGAAATCCACAGCACAGAGTGGGGAAAATTCGTGGGAAAATAAAATTTCCTATGCAAATTGGCTGATCTTTGGGTATGAAAACATTGCATTGAAGTAGCTGAACAACCTGCAGACTGAAGTGATGCAGGAGCCGGGTGCATCATTTCATGGAAATCCCTAAATTAGCCGATTTTGACTCTTTTGTTCACAAATTGTCCTGAAGCAGCTCCGGGATTTTCTCTCTGTGCCAGTGGGGCTGCTGTGAATTTGCAGCTCTTTGTCCTCCATCCACGGGCAGGATGGCAAATGCAGGATTTCTGCACGAGCAGCTTTCCACGGGCTCTCCAAATGTGCTCCCCATTATTGTTATTTAATGCTTGCACACAGCAGAGCTCGCAGGAATTGCAGGAGGGTTCAAATAAAGGAGTCCAGAATTAAAACATATTTTCCCAGGAACAGGTAATTTCTGCCTTGTGCAGGGATAACAGCAGGGAGGAGGTGGATAAAATAATTATTCTGCATGTACATATTGATTTTTTTTTTAATATAACTTACTGAGCTGAGTGTGAAATATGGGAAATGTGAACAGTTTCCCTTGTGCCTTTTCCTGCTTGTTTTTATTTCCTTCCTTTCTGTATTTTCCCTTCTCTGGCAAAGGCTCAGTAGAGCAGAGAACACCAAATTTATTGAGTAAAGCACGGCCTGGCTTGTACCTGTGGCCAAAGCCCCTCTTGTTCTGGGTTTCTGCTTAAACTGAGCTTTAATCCCTGCAGGATTCCCCCTGTTTGCTCCAAGGCTGAGCTCAAAGCACCAATTCCCAAGGGGGTAATTCAGAGAAGGGTTTTAACTTTATTTAATCCCTCATGGGGAAATGCTTCCAAAAACTGCTGCTGGTTGAAATACAGGGAATTGCAATTGTTTCTTCCATTCTGTCCGAGGCAATTAATTGTTTGATTACTGAGCAGAGCTTTTATCAGGGTGAGGTGCAATGTTTCTGTTTGTTCAGGCTCTCCATCAAAGATTTTAGCTCCTGCTTTGAACAGGGAAGCAAAATCCTCAGAGGGGGAAATACCTTCCAGGGATTAAATTAAGTGATTGTGTGCATTTAAAAGTCTTGAAGGCACATTTAAATTAAAAAAAAATATAGGGAAACTATTTAAGTTAGTCAAGTCATGGCATCCACTGATACAACTAAACCATTTTTAAAGGAATCCCCCAAGTCTATTATTTCTTACAAGTAATTTTGTTGTCCCAGGAGCTAAATTTTGCCTGATTCGGGGGAAGCTTGGGAGAAAATTGGAATTAATACATTAATTTTTAATATATTACATGTGTTAGAACATGAGGGTGGAGTGAGTGAGGAGGAAAATCTCCTGGCTGGGAGAGGGAACCTGCACTGAGCCCCAGCTGAGGAGCAGGGATTTGCTGCTGGTTCCTATGAACTCCCAGCAGCTGGAAAAGCTGGATTGATCCAAATCACTGTAGGGGAAAACCCAATTAATTCCCAGAGATTTCTCTTGCTCTCACAGCCTTGTTCTCTCTCTCAGCAGCTCCAGTGAAGCTCAGACAAGCTCAGCCTCATCCTCTGCTTGAAATTCCCGGGAAAATGGGAGATCCTAAAGGGAAATCCCTGTGGGGAGAAAAAGGTCCCTGTGCTGGGGTCTGTCAGTAGGATCACAGACTGGCTGTCCCTGTGGCTGGCAGAGAAACACTAATCACCTTTAATTAATTAGCTATGGATCAGGGCTGGGGTTCCAGAAAGTGCCACGGGGTCAGGGCCCGTTTTCCCTCTTCTCCAATCTCTGTTTGCATTGAGGAGAGCCAAGGCTGCTGCTGGGTGGGTTTGCTGCAAAATCTCTGTGAAAAATGCCTATTTTATGATTGGATTTTCGCAGATATTAAAATGAATATTATATGTGTTATGTCAGAAAGTGATGCTGTATTAATTTTCTTAAGTAGTGTGTTAAATATAGTTTTAGATTATAAGAAATGTTAAAATAGAAACTGTGCTATGTAGGATGCTTTTTTAAAAAAAAGGACTCCCACTGAGACAGCAGCACAGGACACCTGAATCTTTCAGAGAAAGGGAATTTATTGCCCCATTATCAGGAGAAATGAACTTCTTCCTGCCTTGCTCAGGTAGGATGATGCCATCAGGATTCAGAAGAAGAAGCTGGCACTGCCCAGCCAGAATCCTGTGTTTGAATGGAATTGATGCATCATGGATGAGCTGTATGAATATGCAACGGGCTGTTGCTTTTAAGGGTTAATCCTCTGTTAACGTGGGGCCTTTTTCGGGCTTATTTTGCCCAGAAAAGGTACCTGGACTGTCCATAACTCTTTGTTTTCCATAACTCTTTGTTTCTATTGTCTCATATTGTCCCAATCCTAATTATCCAAATTTTTATTACTCTAATTATATTGCTATTTTTATAACCATTTTATTACTATTAAACTTTTAACATTTTAAAAGCAGGTGATTGGTGTTTTACACACTGATGTCTGTGACTCCAGGCACTCACACCCAGGGGAGTTCTCTGGGGCTCACCCAGACACAGGGAAAGAGGAAATTCCTGTTGTAGGCAAGGGAAGAGATATCCAGAGAGAAAAGCAGAGGTGGAGCTTGGCTTTTCCAGCCTCCATCCTTCTGATTCTGTATTCACCATGAAAAACTCCAGCACGGGGTGATTTCCCTACTTTGAGACGTCTGCCATTCCCTAACAAAGCACCTTGCACCAAACACCCTGGATGGCTTAAAACATGATCCATCTTCTCAATGTATTGCAGGAGAAAGTCTCTCTCAGGGAATATTAGTGACTCCACAACTGGAGCAAATAAATTCTGCTTTCCCTAAGTAATGCAGCTTATGGTGCAGATCTAATTTTAGATTCCCTCTGCTGCCCCTAAATCTTTGCTCCGTGTCTTTCCCAGCTTGATGGAAGGGCACATTTAATTATCAGGAGCCACATTTGTATGGACAGATCCTCCATCACCAAAGCAATGTCTTTGGGGTTAGGAGTTGCAGAAATCCCCCTGTTGCTGAGCCTGGAGCACACCTGCAGTGGTGTGGCACAGCTGCTCCAGAGCAGCAGAGCAGGAGGGGCCTTGGCAAGCAGGGCACAGTGCTGGGGAGGTGCTCCCTGCCCCTTGCATTCCCTGCAGGTTCCATTCCCTGCCCCTTCCATTCCCTGCACCTTCCATTCCCTGCCCCTTGCATTCCCTGCAGGTTCCATTCCCTGTGCTTTCCATTCCCTGCACCTTGCATTCCCTGCACCTTCCATTCCCTGCCCCTTCCATTCCCTGCACCTTGCATTCCCTGCAGGTTCCATTCCCTGTGCTTTCCATTCTCTGCCCCTTCCATTCCCTGCAGGTTCCATTCCCTGCCCCTTCCATTCCCTGCAGTTTCCCATTCCCTACACTTTCCATTCCCTACAGGTTCCATTCCCTGCACCTTCCATTCCCTGCAGTTCCCATTCCCTGTGCTTTCCATTCCCTGCACCTTGCATTCCCTGCAGTTCCCATTCCCTGCAGTTCCCATTCCTTGCCCCTTCCATTCCCTGCAGGTTCCATTCCCTGCACCTCCCTTTCCCTGCACCTTCCATTCCCTGCACCTTCCATTCTGTGAAAAATGCATGTATTTTATGATTGGCTTTTTGCAAATATTAAAATGAATATTATATGTGTGGTGTTAGGAAGTAATGCTGTATTCATTCTCTTAAGTACTGTGTTAAATATAGTTTTAACTTATAAAAATTGTTAAAATAGAAACTGTGCTATGTAGGATGCTTTGTTTAACAGAAAGGCCTTGCACTGAGATAGCAGCCACAGGACACCTGAATCTTTCAGAGAAAGGGAATTTATTGCCTTCTTATCAGAAGAAATGAACTTCTTCCTGCCTTGAAGGTGCTGTTAGGATTAGAAGGAAGAAGTTGACACTGCCCAGACAGAATCCTGTGTTTGAATGGAATTTATGCATCATGGATGAGGTGTATGAACATGCAACAGGCTGTTGGTTTTAAGGGTTAATCCTTTGTTAACTGTGTCCTTTTTCGGGCTCGTGATGTCCAGAAAAAGGTACCTGGATGTCTGTAACTCTTTGCTTTTATTGTCTCATATTGTCCTGATTTAAATTGTCCAAATTATTATGACTCTAATTGTATTACTATTTTTATAACCATTTTATTACTATTAAACTTTTAACAATTTCAAAAGCAAGTGATCAGCGTTTTTCACACATTCCCTGCAGGTTCCATTCCCTGCAGGTTCCATTCCCAGCTCCTGGGATGCCAGGCAGGGCCCTGTCCCAGCCAGGCCTGCTGTGGATCCTCACTCTCATGGAACCATGGAATGCTTTGGGCTGGAAGGGACCTCAAAGCCCATCCAGCTCATGGCAGGGACACCTCCCACCCTGCCAGGCTGCTCCAACCTGGCCTTGGGCACCTCCAGGGATCCAGGGGCAGCCACAGCTGCTCTGGGTGACCAATTAATACAATTAACACAATTAACATTGGTGCATTGCCTTTTGGCAGTGTGTTGGACCTGCTGCTCACAGACATGGACCCAGGCCTGGGTTCAAACACAGGGATCCAGCTCTGGTGGGCAATGGGGGTAAGGAAAAGCCTCTTGGAGCAGCCAGAGCTTCCTCTGAGAAGGCTCTGAAGAGCAGGGAGCCCCTGTGCTGGGCCCAGTTTCTGTCCCATAGTGGGCCCAGTTTCAATCCCATTCTGGTCCCAGTTTCAGACCCTTGCTGGTCCCAGATTCACTCCCCTGCTGGTCCCAGTTTCAATCCCCTGCTGGTTCTAGTTTCAGATCCATTCTGGTCCCAGTTTCAGACCCTTGCTGGTCCCAGATTCACTCCCCTGCTGGTTCCAGTTTCAGTCCCATTCTGATTCCAATTTCAGTCCCATTCTGGTCCCAGTTTCACTCCCCTGCTGGTTGCAATTTCAGTCCCATTCTGGTCCCAGTTTCAGTCCCATATTGGTCCCAGTTTCAGTCCCATTCTGGTCCCAGTTTCAGTCCCATATTGGTCCCAGTTTCAGTCCCATGTTGGTCCCAGTTTCAATCCCATTCTGGTCCCAGTTTCACTCCCCTGCTGGTCCCAGTTTCAATCCCATTCTGATTCCAATTTCAGTCCCATTCTGGTCCCAGTTTCAGTCCCATATTAGTCCCAGTTTCAATCACATTTTGGTCCCAGTTTCAGACCCATTCTGGTCCCAGTTTCAGCCCCCTCCTGGTTCCAGTTTCCCCTCCCTTCCCCCTGTGCTGTCACCTCCAGGGACTGACCCTGCCATGGCATAGGCTCCATTAAATGTGGAGCAGCTCCTGCAGACCCAAAATAATCCAGTCCTTGCCTGTTAATACTTACCTGGGAGGTTTTCCCACTTGAATTCTTGTGGCGTGTTTCTTACAGGCAGGTATGTTCTGATAATTATTCAAGTAACATGATGAAAATCAATAAAACCAATCAAAAGCCATTAAAAAGTCACAGATTGGATGTTTAGCCCCAAGTCCTGGCCAGTGTTAGAGCCCTGTCCAGCCAGTCCTGATTATCCTCAAACCCTCTGTGCCAAGAACTTCTGCCTCAGCTCCATTGCTCTTCCATTAAAAAGCTGTTCTTGAGTCTATAAATTTATTTTACTCCAACTGCTACATGAAAAGTCATAAACCAATTTATGAGCTGAGAAATGCTCCCGTCAGTGCCACGGCAATTTGACATCTGCCAGCTTTAATCCTGGCTCTCCTAAAGCCTGTGAGTGGCTTGGGGGAGGAAGGGGAGCCAGAGAGGAGAGGAGCTGCATCCCAAAGCCAAGAGGATGCTGGATCCAAACATGGGGTATCTGTCAGAGACTACTCCAGGGTATCCAGGGCTGCATACAGGCAAGAATCTTAGCAAAGAAAAGCTTTATAAAATCAAAGTCAAAGCCTGTTGCTCCTTCTAAGTGCAGCTGAGCAGCCAGCTAAGCTCCCATGTGAAGGAATCTGGAGAATGAGAATCCCTTTGCAGAGCAGCCTGCTCTTGGAGAGAATAATAACAGAAGATCTGTCCCATGAGAATCCACACAGAAAAAATGTAAATACCTGTCAACAGAAAAAGTCCTGACACCTTCCAACCAATGAAGTGAGTGGTAAGAAAACTGCTGGCCAGCTGGAGTGAAACACAAATTCTGTGAAAGCTGTGTAAAAATGAGTTCTGTGAATAAAGAATTGGCTTTTTGTGCCTGAAGAAACTGAGCCCTGTCTGCTGCACTGCAGCCCTGCAGGGTGTCAGCTCAGAGAGGGTCAGGGGGGTACAGAGGGCACAGCCCCAACCCTTGGGTGAGGGTCCAGCCCACCCTTCATAATATTATATTATTATTATATTATAGTATAATATAATTATAATATAATTATATTATAATTATATTATATTAAAATATTATTATATATATTATATTATATTATATTATATTATATTATATTATATTATATTATATTATATATTATTATATATAATTATATAATAAGATATAATTATATTATATTAAATTATTATTATATACATAATATAATATAATATAATATTATATTATAATATAATAATAATAATACTAGTAATTATTATTATTATTATTATTATTATTATTATTATTATTATTATTATTATTATTATTATTATTATTATTTTATTATGCTCTGTACCCAGCCTGCCCTGCAGGGACCTGCTCTGTCCCCATCCCAAGGGTTTGCTCTGCTGTTCTTTGGGGACAGGGCAAAGGGGTCTCACTGTGCCACAGATGTTGGGACACATCTGCCTCAACATCTGAGCCACCCCTGTGTCACTGAAAGGAGCAAAAAGCAAAAGAAGGGTTTGGATGGGAGGTCCCAGTGCTGGTCTCCTTCAGTCTCTGCTGAGCTGTGAATGATTTGTGCTCAGTTTGCACCTCCTGCCAGAGCTGCTGCTGCTGTTCATGAACCATCTCAGCCTTCACCGTGCTCCAGAGCCCTCCAAGCCCTGCTCCACCCTCAGCCTGTGCCTGTCACTGTAGGACATGAATAACACAATGTGGACATGCTGCTCTTCCAAGGCAAAAAGGGAATTTTGAAATTTCTGACTCCAACATTTATAGTTTTCCAAAAGTGGCAGTGGATTGGAGGGTGACAGTGCCACCTCTCCAATGACACTGCACAAACCAACAGTCCTGTCAAATGTCTCCTCCTCCATAAAATAATGCAAAACAATCAGTTATTGACAGAAAGTGTGTGAGGAAGTTCATTACAAGAATGTCAACATCAGAAGGCTTAGAAAAACTTGAAAAATCAGGGCAACATGTGCCATGCTCAGTTCCTCCTCTCTGAAAACCTTCAGGATTTTCCAGGACTGGAGCCCCCTTTACCCCCCAAAATCCTCCCCAGATGCTGAGCAGATCTCTGATCAGCATTTCCCTCCATGCTCAGCACCCAGCCTGACCTCAGCCTGTCCAGCCCAGGGCTCTGCCCCCAGCTCATCCACATTTCATTTCATTCTGTTCCTGCTATTTTGGTCTTTCTGGCGTCTCTGGGCACAGATTTGAAGGAAGCTCAGGCAGGGTCATCACCCTGAGCCCAGGGTGGAACTGCTGATGTCCTCCCACCCACCCCAGGGCAGGGCAGGGCAGGGCAGGGCAGGCTGCAGCCCTCCCCAGCCCACCCTGAGCCCCCTCTGCACTGCTCTGCTTCATTTCCAGCACTGCCTGAAATAAAATACAAATGCAGAGCACAGAAAACATCACAACCAGGCTCGGGGAGATTATGGAAGGAAAAGGAAGCAGAGTTTCAAACCAATCACAGAATGATCTGGGTTGGAAAGGAGCTTAAAGATCATCCCAGCCATGGCAGGGACACCTCCACTGTCCCAGGTGCTCCCAGCCCCAATGTCCAGCCTGGCCTTGGGCACTGCCAGGGATCCAGGGGCAGCCACAGCTGCTCTGGGAATTCCATCCCAGCCCCTTCCACCCTGCCAGGGAACAATTCCCAATTCCCAATATCCCATCTAAATCTCCCCATTGTCAGCTTAAAGCCATTCCCTGTGTCCTGTCCCTCCATCCCTTGTCCCCAGTCCCTCTCCAGCTCTCCTGGAGCCCCTTCAGGCCCTGCAGGGGCTCTGAGCTCTCCCTGCTCCTCTCCAGGTGTCCCAGACCCTCCCCAGGGTATCACAGGGGCTGCTCCCAGCTCTGCTCCCAGGCCAGTGATAGTGGAGCCCTGAAAATGTTAAAGACAGAACTCTAAGATGTTGGGCTTTGTGTTTTCTCAGATCACTGCACCTGCGTAAGCAGCATGATAAATGATATAATTGTTAGATGTGATGATTGTTTAGTAATTAAGTATAATTATTATATAACCATTAGAAGAATCATGAGAAACTATGTTGGAAATTTAACAGGGCTATGTTTAGCTGAAATCTCTGTATACAATAGAACAATGTGAGTTTAATAATTAACATGAAAGTTATGTAAGGATAGAGTATAAAACACCTTCACCTCAATGTATGGTGGGAATCAGATTTGGGTTGCAATACCCCAATTCCCAGAGCTCTTAATAAAAAGCACAGAATATAATCACTACGTGATTGTGTGGTTTTGAACACTAACACCAGGACAGACCCAGCCCCTGCACAGGGACATCCCAGCTCCCTCCCTGTGACCCCAGCAGACCCAGGCTCTGAGCTGTTGGCCACAAGGTTCTGTCACTGAGGTGTGACAGATCCTCACGAGCCAGGCAAGCACCGTCCCTCGTGCTGTGATTCTCTGTCTGTGCTGTTCTCTCATTGCCGTGGCTGCTCTTTGCATGTACCTAATTTGTCTTTATTACCAGAGCAAAGCAAGGCTGATATTTACACTTCCAGCAAGGCATGCAAGAGACAAAAAATAAATGCTGGGTTTTGAGGCATAAATAAACCCTTTTTTTGTAGTCAGTGCAACAAGACATCAGCATTTTCTTGGTAACATCCCCACTGGAAACTGTTATAACATTGCCAATCATCAATAACTGCTCTGGAGCTCAGTGCCTTGAAAAACATACTGAAAATATTCACATTTTAATTATAAAATACAAGCTTAAATTTAATTTAAATTAGTTGCAATCTACAGCCAATGCTGCAGGGACATGAGAAGTCTACTTTGTTTAGGCCACGTCTTAGGAAATAAATATGGGGTTTAAAGATACTTAAGTGCTTGATTGTTCTTTATTTCACTTGGAATCAGGAGAATAAATTCCTTAAGGGCTTTAAGGTACTCTCTAATTTATTATTATCAACACAATTCAGTATTCTGTGAGAAGATTATTAATTTCTCCCATTAAAAGTCCAGGTTGTCTGCAGGGGAACCTTTTCCCCAGGGCAGAGTCACCCCTGGCTGCACTTGGCTGTAAGTCTGAGTGCAGTGTGGGGAGCACTTTGGAGTGTGAAGGGTTTTACATGGATCTCACAGCAAATCTCACTCCAAATTACTGCCAGCTTCTGGGGCTGCATGGCTGCTTGTGAGGCTCAGGAAACACAGCCTGGCCTTGCTCCCATCTTGGTGGGAATTTGGGGAATGCTGCAGGACATAAAGTAAAGGTCAGCTCACAGGAAAGCACAGAGCCAGGCTGGAGGGAGGTCCTGGGGTGATCCTCCCAGGAAACACCCCAATTCCAGGTCTGAAATCCCCCCAATTCCAGGGCTGAAATTCCCTCAAAACATGGTCTGACATCACCCAACACTAGGTCTGATATCCCCCAATATCAGGTCTGAAATCCTCCATACTACAGGTCTGATATCCTCCAAATATCAGGTCTGAAATCCCCCAACACGTGCTCTGAAATCCCCCAAAACAAGGCTTGAAATCCCCCCAACACCAGGTCTGAAATCCCCCAACTCCAGGTCTGAAATCCTCCCAAAAGAAGGTCAGAAATCCCCCCAACATCAGGTCAGGAATCCCCCAAACTGCAGATCTGAAATCCCCCAATTCCAGGTCTGAAATCCCCCAACACCTGCTCTGAAATCCCCCGACACCAGGTCTGAAATGCCCCAAACTCCGGATCTGAAATCCCCCAATACCAGGTCTGAAATCCCCCAAATTCTAGGTCTGAAATCCCCCCAAAACAAGGTCTGCAATCCTCCCAAACCCCAGGTCTGAAATCCCCCAACGCCTGCTCTGAATTCCCCCTACACTAGATCTGAATTCCCTCCAAAACAAGGTCTAAAATGCTTCAAACTCCGGATCTGAAATGCCCCAATACCAGGTCTGAAATGCCCCAAAAACAAGGTGTGAAATCCCCCAAACTCCAGATCTGAAATCCCCCAAACTCCAGGTCTGAAATCCCCCAAACTTCAGGTCTGAAATCCCCCAAATCCATGTCTGAAATGCCCCCAAAACAAGGTCTGAAATCCCCCAAACTCCAGGTCTGAAATCCCCCAAACTCCAGGTCTGAAATGCCCCAACTCCAGATCTGAAATGCTCCAAACTCCAAACACTGAAACTCTCCTTCCCCACTGCTGAGGGGTCTGAAAGTGTCAGAAATCTCTGAAATGTGCATTTCAGTGCTGCTGCTTTTTCTCCCCTTTTATTAGAAGCCAAGGAAAAGGTGACATCTGCTCCACACTGTCTGTGTTTTAATCACCTGTGAAAGGCTGAATTAACCTGCAGCTAATGAGACTTGACAGTTTTACTAATATTAGAAATGGGATTGAAGGAGGAACAATTCCCACGTACGTTCTATAGGTCTTTGAAATATATACTGGAAATATGTTCTGGAAAATGTGTCTGCAGCTCTGAACCCATGCCCATCATTTCCTTGATAACAGACATAAAGTTCTCATTTTCTTGTCAGCAATTAATCAGCAGCCTGATAACTGGGCGTGCTGGAGAAGGGAATTCAGAGCAGGCAGGTGACACAGAAACCAAAACACACACGGCTGTGGGAAGTTCAGGAGAGAAACTTTCATTTGTGGCCTTCAGCTGAAGGGCTGGATGGGATATTGGGAATTAGGAACTGGGGATGGAATTCCCAGAGCAGCTGTGGCTGCCCTGGATCCCTGGCAGTGCCCAGGGCTGGGCTGGATGGGGCTGGGAGCTCCCTGGGACAGGGAATGTTCCCTGGAGGGGCTTTAAGGTCCCTTCCCACCAAACCAGTCTGGATTCTGCTGTTACTGGAAAATCCCATTACTGCTCCCTGTGGCCCTGCAGTCCTGGCTCATCTCATCTCATCTCCAGCCTGCCATCCCCAGGGCAGCTCTGCTTGCTCCCCTCCAGAGAGAACTCTGGGTGGTTAAAAGCCAGAATTACCTTTATCAAAGTCCCTCCTGCATCACTTGAAAGCCAGAATTACCTTTATCAGATAAAGTCCCTTCCACATTACTGTGGGCTGACAGCCCTGGGCACTCCCAGCAGTGTCCCACGCAGGGGCTGGGGGCTCTGGGGGGCTCTGAGGGGCTCTGGGGGGCTCTGAGGGGCTCTGAGGGGCTCTGGGGGGCTCTGGGGGCTCTGGGGGGCTCTGGGGGAGGTGGCAGTGCTGCAGCCCCCCGGCACAGCAGCTCAGGGAAGTGCTGCTCCACTCCATTTGCTGTAATTGCAGGGCTAATTGAGAAGAAAGACTAAACAGACAGGTCAGATCTCCTTCTCCAAGTAATTATGTGTGATTTATACAGAGGGTGCAGCGGCAGAGACAGAGGAGTATGTAAATCCTGGAATGATTTCCTAGAGAAAACGATTATAAGGTTAACAGTAGCTTGGCAGCCTGAAATAAGAAATTATTTTAAACCCCGTGCATTTGGGGAATTGCCTCTCCCATGGAAACGTATATCCATCTCGTTAGAGGCAATTTGGGAAGCAGAGAGGCTTTTTGATGACTGTAAATGGCTCTGAGAGAGGAGCAGCTCCTGGCTGGGGTGGGTGATGGGCTGTGGTGCTTTCTGGGTCCCCCATTGTTGGGAGGAGTGATGACTCTGACTCCATGTTCTTAGAAGGCTGATTTATTATTTTATGATCTATATTACACTAAAGAATGCTATACTAAACTACACTGAAGAATAGAGAATGGATACAGACAGAAGGGTAAAAGATAATAATGAAAACTTGAGACTCTTTCCAGAGTCCTGATACAGCTTGATCATCATTGGCCAATAATTAAAAATAATTCACATGTTGGATAAACAATCTCCAACCACATTCCAGAGCAGCAAAACACAGGAGAAGCAAATGAGATAATATTGTTTTCCTTTTCTCTGAGGCTTCCCAGAAGAAGAATCCTGGGCAAAGAGATTTTTCAGAAAATATGACAGTGACAATGGGCTGTACTCATGGGTGACACTCTGTGCTGGTGGGTGACACTCTGTGTTCCTGGGTGACACACTGTGCTCATGGGTGACACTCTGTGCTCATGGGTGACACTGTGCTCATGGGTGACACTCTGTGCTGGTGGGTGACACACTGTGCTCATGGGTGACACTCTGTGCTCATGGGTGACACTGTGTGCTCATGGGTGACACTCTGTGCTCATGGGTGGCACACTGTGCTCATGGGTGACACTCTGTGCTCATGGGTGACACTCTGTGCTGGTGGGTGACACTGTGTGCTCATGGGTGACACTCTGTGCTGGTGGGTGACACTGTGCTCATGGGTGACACTCTGTGCTCATGGGTGGCACACTGTGCTCATGGGTGACACTCTGTGCTCATGGGTGACACTCTGTGCTGGTGGGTGACACATTGTGCTCATGGGTGACACACTGCTGGTGGGTGACACTCTGTGCTCATGGGTGACACTCTGTGCTGGTGGGTGACACTGTGCTGGTGGGTGACACACTGTGCTCATGGGTGACACGCTGTGCTCATGGGTGACACACTGTGCTCATGGGTGACACTCTGTGCTGGTGGGTGACACTGTGCTGGTGGGTGACACACTGTGCTCATGGGTGGCACACTGTGCTCATGGGTGACACTCTGCGCTCATGGGTGACACTCTGTGCTGGTGGGTGACACATTGTGCTCATGGGTGACACACTGCTGGTGGGTGACACTCTGTGCTCATGGGTGACACTCTGTGCTGGTGGGTGACACACTGTGCTCATGGGTGACACGCTGTGCTCATGGGTGACACACTGTGCTCATGGGTGACACTCTGTGCTGGTGGGTGACACTCTGTGCTGGTGGGTGACACTGTGCTCATGGGTGGCACACTGTGCTCATGGGTGACACTGTGCTCATGGGTGACACTCTGTGCTGGTGCGTGACACTGTGCTGGTGGGTGACACTGTGCTCATGGGTGACACTCTGTTCTCATGGGTGACACTCTGTGCTCACAGGTGACACTGTGCTCATGGGTGACACTCTGTGCTCATGGGTGACACTCTGTGCTCATGGGTGACACTCTGTGATGGTGGGTGACACTGTGCTCATGGGTGACACTCTGAGCTGGTGGGTGACACACTGTGCTCATGGGTGACACTCTGTGCTGGTGGGTGACACACTGTGCTGGTGGGTGACACTCTGTGCTCACGGGTGACACTGTGCTCATGGGTGACACTCTGTGCTCATGGGTGACACTCTGTGCTCACAGCCTCAGGCACAGCCAGGCTGGCCAGGGCAGGACATGGAGTCACCTCCCTGTGTCCCTCACTAAAGTGTCCCCAAGGAAGCAGCAATCCCAGGCACGTCCCCCCCTCAGCTCTGACTGCTCTGCAAACAGGAGCCCCTGGCACACCTTGAACAGGAATCTTTACCCCAGAGCCAGCCCAGCTCCCCTGCCCGTGGGTGCTCTCCTCACACTGGACTGAGGGCAGCCTGGGCCAGGAGGGCAGCAGAGGGCTCAGCAATGTGGGAACCCTGCACTTCCATCCCTCTGGCTGTCCTGGATGGCCCAGACCCTGCCAGGGGCTCAGGGACCCTGGCCCAGAGCCCAAAATGCCCCTGTGGGTTTGATTATGACCCGTGGAACAAGCTACCAACCTTATATGAAGATCAGCAAGCCACAACAGTTTAAGTAGAATGATGGTGAATTTATCACAGGGTGAAAAAAATAGATTTTGGGGGTTTTTAGAATGGGGGTTCAGGGGGCAAGATGGAGGAATCTGGGCATGTCCAGCCTTTCTCCTTCTTCTTCTTGGCCTCCATCTTCTGCTGTGATGGTGGCACTTTAGATTGGTTTAGAGTAGAAGCTCAGTGTCTAACACAGGTGATGGGTATTGGAAAGTAATTGTAAACATTGTACACTTAGTTTGTAGTATAAAGACATAACAGCACCCCGGGGCAGGCAGAGTGCCTGGACTGTCCTGCTGAACAGAACTCAGCTGGACAGCAGAAAGAATTTTATAGATAAGAAACAATAAACAACCTTGAGAGCGAGAAATGAAGAGCTCTGACTCCTTCTTCAACAGCCAGGCTGGGAAAAGAGAATTTCTGACACATCTCGGGGTCACTGTGAGAGTGAGAGACCCCAAGCAGGAAGGATGGCTGGGGGGTGCTGGTGGGCCAGGGCAGCAGAGGGAGCTGGGGAGAACACCCATGGGATGGACAGGACACCCCTGACACCCACTCTGCCCACGCCTGTGGACAGTTTTTTATTGAGACACAGTTGATGGGAAAAGAGACGTGAGAAAATCCATCTGAGAAAGCAACAGCTGCCTCATTCAAGGCCATGGTTTCTTTGAGCAAGAAGTTGTTCAAGAAAATATGTGATAACAGGAGGGAAAAAGAAGCCACAAACATCCTGAGAAAGGTGGGACTGACTTTTTATAGCTGACCAATAGTGAGCTCTATTTTTGCAATATGTGTGAGCCTTATTACTGTGATTATAAAAGTGTGCCTGTTAATCAATGAATCTGAGACTTGTTGATCATCATGGGATGAGCAATGTCTCCCGTCTACCTCGTCACACGCCCTGTGAGACTGCCCCAGCTGCAGCAAAGGGAGAGCCTGGAGAGCTCCAGAAGGTTTGCAGAAGGTTTGCAGAAGGTTTGCAGAAGGTTTGCAGAAGGTTTTAATCCCCCCAGAGCTCTGGATCGAGGGATTCTGCTGAGCTCTGAAAACTGGGAGAGGTAGAGAGGGGAAAGCGTTGCTCATGAATTGTTAGGTTTGTTTTGCTATAAAGAAAGATCAATGAGAAGGAAATAAAGGCCTCACAGGATATTCCTGTGCTCCCAGGAGGGGGTTCTGTGAGGAACTCCCTGGAACCAAACCACCCTGGCCTTGGAGCAGTGCGTGCACCCAGAGCTGGGATTTGCTGTGACCCAGAGAAGTGGGAAAACCTCAGAACAAACCCCTCCCTCATTATTCCCTCTGTGGGTTTTCCCTCTGTGCCTACAAGAAATTCTTCAGTGCCTGGTGAAGGGGTGGAGCATGGGGCTGGAATTAATTGTAGTTTAATCCTGGAATGGTTTGGCTTGGAAGGACCTTAAAGGCCACCCAGTGTCACCCCTGCATGGACAGAGACACCTCCCACTGTCCCAGAGTGCTCCAACCTGGTATTCCACTTCATTTCTTAAATTTCTCAAGGAACTGGAATCAAATTTAGGAAGAGAACTGAGAGCAAGACTTGCCAAATCCCTCTGCTCCTGTGAAGCTTTGTAGTCTCATGGCAAAATGGGAATAACATTTGTTAGACCCTTTCCCATCCATGGACTGAAATGGGCTGATGGGAGCTGAATATGAAGATGTTCCCTCTCCCTCTCTCACTTCAGAAGGAACACTCTGCTTTGGGGGAAGTTTTTATTGAATTCTCGAGCTCTGGAATGCTCAGCTCCAGGATTTTCTTTATTAAACTCATCTGTCAAAGTAGAAATCCTTTCTGGAGAAGACTGGGCTGCAAAGGACACATCAGATGGATGTGTGAATATTATGTCCATAAATGTTTGTTAGGAAGATTATTCCCAGCTGATATGACAAAGAGATGAGAAATTAGATCACAAATCTCATTAACGACCCAGACACTGAAGGAGAAATGAAGCCAATTAATGTTGATGGGACTTGTCAGGAGAATGTCATGGCTCTGCTCTTCATGCCAGTCACACACCCCAGCTGAGCAACCTCGGGTGGAGTGATGGAAATTGGGGGGATAATGGTGGAATTTGGGGGATAATGGAATTTGGGGGGGATGATGATGGAATTTGGGTGGATAGTGATGGAACTTGTGTGGATAATGACGGAATTTGGGGGGATAATGATGGAATTTGGGGGATAATGATGGAATTTGGGAGATAATGATGGAATTTGGGGGGATAATGATGGAACTTGGGGGGATAATGATGGAATTTGGGAGATAATGATGGAATTTGGGGGATAATGATGGAATTTGGGAGATAATGATGGAACTTGGGGGGATAATGATGGAATTTGGGGGGATAATGATGGAATCATGAATGGATAATGTAAGAATTGCAAGTGGATCATGCAGGAATTGTGAGTGAATGATGCAGGAATTGTGAGTGGATAATTCAGGGGTCAGAAGTGGATGATGCAAGAATAGGGAGTGGATGGTGCAGGAATTGTTAGAGGATGATGCAGGAGTTGTGAGCAGATGATGACAGAATTTGGGTGGATGATGCAGGAATTTGGGTGGATGATGCAGGAGCTGGGAGTGGATAATGATGGAATTTGGGTGGACAATGCAGGAATTTGGATTGGATGATGCAGGAATTGGGAGTGGACGATGCAGGAGTTGTGAGTGGATGATGCAGGAATTGGGAGTGGATAATGATGGAATTTGGGTGGATAATGCAGGAATTGTGAGCGGATGATGCAGGAATTGGGAGTGGATGATGATGGAGTTGGTAGTGGATGATGACAGAATTTGGGTGGATGCTGCAGGAGTTGTGAGTGGATAATTCAGGGGTCAGGAGTGGATGATGCAGGAGTTGTGAGTGGATAATGATGGAGTTGTGAGTGGATGCTGCAGGAGTTGTGAGCGGATGATGACAGAATTTGGGTGGACGCTGCAGGAGCTGTGAGTGGATGGTGCAGGAGTTGGTAGTGGACAATGACAGAATTTGGGTGGATAATGATGGAGTTGTGAGTGGATAATTCAGGGGTCAGGAGTGGATGCTGCAGGAGTTGTGAGCGGATGCTGCAGGAGTTGTGAGCGGATGCTGCAGGAGTTGTGAGTGGATGCTGCAGGAGTTGTGAGCGGATGGTGCCTGCCCCTCTCTGCTCCCATTCCATGCCCTCTGTTCCCAGCAGGGATGCTGCCCTGAGGTTCTGGGGCAGGGGAGGCCGCAGGGCCGGGGCTCCCTGACCCTGCAGAGCCCCTGTGCCCCCAAACCCGCGGGTCCTTCAGCAGATCACAGCTCGGGCTGCTCCGTTTCCATGACAACTTTTCTTTCCGCGAGAAAAGCCCAGCGAGGCGCGGGCTGTGATTTGAGCACTCTCTAAATGCGCCCATTAAGCATCATCATCTCAGCACTGCGGGAAAAGCAGAGCGGGGAACGCAGGTTTCCTTCTAAACCCGGCTGTAAAAGGGACCCTTCCACCCGAAACCAAACCAGAAAACCGCTGGGGATGGTGACAATGAGCAGGCTTAAAGGCTTATTATTAATGGTTACAATTAGCAGGTTTGAAGAAGGCTTATTTCCATCTGGAGACACAAATGGGATTTGCAGGAGTTACATCTGGGCACTGGGCAGGGTTGGTTTCTCAGCAGCACATCCCTGTCCCAGGTGATCCAAGCTGGAAGGGAACAAACCAAGGACAGGAAAGGAATAAACTCGGTTTTTACCTTTGGAAAAAAATCCACTTTGGTTGGAAGGGACCTTCAAGCCCATTCCCTGTGTCCTGTCCCTCCATCCTTGTCCCCAGTCCCTCTCCAGCTCTCCTGTGGCTCCTTCAGGTGAGGCCCCTCTGAGCTCACCCCAACCTCCCCCTGTCCAGGTGAGCCCCCCCAGAGCTGCTCCATCCCCTGATCATCCCAGGTGATCACCACCTGCCTAATGCAAATATTTGCTCTTTAATACAGAGTAATTGATTTCTTCAGGCAGGAAAATCTCCTCTGCAATGGCTGCAGAACTGAATGTGGCTCTAGAGAAGTTATTTTTCAAAAGTAGAATAAAATACAGAATTTATATTTCTGTATATTAAATACGGGTGACTTCACAAACCACTCTAAACATAATTCAGAACAGGTGGGAATTACAAGAAAGTTCTGTGGTATCAAGTGATTTTATTGAAGTTCCCTGCGGTGTTTCAAGGTTTAGGTTGAATATTTGGGGAAATTCCCTCCCCAAAAGGGCTCTCAGGCTGCTGGGAGATGCTGAAGCTGCTCCTGCCCTTCCCACCGAGCTCAGCTGGAGCCAACCCCTCCCAGGAGCTCCGAGCATTGCCATGGAAATTCCCTTTATTGCCCAGGCTCGCAGTGCCCGTTAATGAGGAGCTCCCTGTAAATATTGCTGTGGTGGCTGAAGGTGGGAGCTCAGAATATTGCTCCAAATGTCCAGAATCACCAGGAAAACCCTTGTGGGGGCTCAGAGGTCCTGCAATGTTGCCAGACATTCTTGGTGGCTGGACTTTGACCCTTCAGAGGGTGTGTGTGAGGACATGAGAATGAGCACAGTTTGAGTGGTGGAGGGATCACACATTCACAGGGTGAAATATGGATTTTGGGATTTTGGTACAGGGGGTTATGGAGACAAGATGGAGGAATTGGGGCGTGTCTCATGCTTCTTCTTTCTTCTTCTTGTCTTCCATCTTCTGTGGTGATGCTGGCACCTGGGGATTGGTTTGTGGTGAAGGTGCCCTTGTTAACAAGGGTGAAAGGTATTGGGGATAAAAAGTCAATCTGATGTACGGAGTTTTTATTATAAAAAGACACAACTGCCCTGTGGGTGGTCAGAGTGCCCTTGGCTGCCTTGCTGGGCAGATCCCGGCTGGCAGAGAGGAAAACTTTGTAAGGTAAGAAATAATGAACAATCTGCAGAAATAATAAACAATCTGAAGAAATAATAAACAATCTGAAGAGTGAAATGTCGAGGATCCAGACTCGTCCTTTGACGCCCCAATCCATCCTGCGCGTGTCCGAGCAGAGACTGCAGCCGGGTCGGGCAGGTGAAGGAGTTTTTTCCCTGCTCCTTCACAAGAGGCTGCTTGGAAATGGGGTGGAAATGAGTGAGAACCTCATGGGGCAGCAGTGCAGGGGCCAGAGCAGCCCAGGGTCCTCTGCTTTGGGTCCTGCGTGTGGAATTGGGGTCATTACTGAGATTTAGCAAGAGCTGTGTGCAAGCACACACAGGAAGGAGAGAAAATGACATTTTTCAAGGGTTATTCAGCAGTGGGCTGCAGGATGCAGACGTTGGATGTGTTGTGTTTGCACTGAATTGGGCTGTGGGTGAATGAAGGGCTTGATCTCAGATTCAGGGCTGGAATCCTGCTCTGAGCTCAATGGGAAACCCAGGGGCTCTGTTTCACTGCTGCAGCTCATTCAGCGAATGTTTTGGCATCCCTGTCTGCTCTGCTGCCTTAATCTTCCCTCCTAGAGAGCAGAAATTAGCATTTGTAGTTTATTCAGCAGGGGAAGCAGAGCACAGGCTGGCATGGAATGCCCCAGAGACAGCCCAGGTGCTGAGTCAGCAGAGGAATGGCACAAATGAGCTCCTCTGGGCAGAATTTCATGGGGAGTGGCCAGGAGTGGGGAACAGCTTTTATCTGTGGTGTATTAAAGCAGAGAGGAGACTCCAGTGCACCCCAGACCCTTCTGCTGTCCCTAAATCAGCATTTCCCAGGCAGCAGCTCAGCCACAATCAGGACCAGGGCAGTAGAGTGGGATATTTTGGGTGCCTGCTGCCAGCCAGAGCAGATTTCTCTCTGCTTTGCCTTCCCTGGGGCAGGGCAGGACTTGCTGGGTGCTGGAGCAACACCCAAGCTGCCAAAATTTACTTTCCCTCTTCAGAGATGGGTTCCCCTCTCTCTTAACTCAAGCAGATTTATCCCTGGGCTCACTCCAGAATTCTCCTGTTGAGGTGAGGAGCCCTACAGGCTGAGGCCTCTGCTTCCCTGCCCTTCCCTTCGTGTTTAATTGTCATTAATTTACCATTTATTTGGGGGGTAAAACAGCCTTTTCCTACCTGACAGAATTGGGGGAACAGCATGAGAGGGAACTGCCCCCAGTTGCACCAAGGGAGGGTCAGATTGGAGATTTAAAAAGTTATTTAATGGAAAGGCTGCCCAGCCAAGAGAGGGTCAGATTGGAGATTTATACAATTATTTAATGGAAAGGCTGCCCAGCCCTGGCACAGCTGCTCAGGGGAGGGGACAGTCCCCATCCCTGGAGGTCTTTCAGAGCTGAGGAGTTTTGAGAATCACAGAACACTTGGGTTGGAAGGGACCTGGGAGATCACCAAGCCCTGACACGTCCAGTGAGTGACTCCTTTATCAGAGCTGAGCAAACCCTTCCTGAGCATCACCTCTGGAAAGAAAACACAGATTAACCTCACACCCTGAGCACCCTTCCTCTGCCTGCCCAGCACGGGATAAAAGAACATTTACAGCCCCAGCACAGGGATAAAAACACATTTACAGCCCCAGCAAAGGGATAAAAACACATTCACAGCCCTTGGTCTCAGTTCTGCCCTTGGCTTGGCTGTGGTACTTGCTGGATCCCCAGATCAAAGGAGGAACTGAGAATCTGACTCCATGTTTTTAGATGGCTAATTTATTATTTTATGGTAAATTTATATTATATTATATTATATTATATTATATTATATTATATTATATTATATTATATTAATGACATTACATTACATTATATTACATTACATTGTATTACATTACATTGTATTATATTACATTGTATTATATTACATTGTATTATATTATATTATATTATATTATATTATATTATATTATATTATATTATATTATATTATATTATATTATATTATATTATATTATATTATATTATATTATATTATATTATATTATATTATATTATATTATATTGCTATACTAAAGAATAGAGAAAGGATACAGACAAAGGTTTAACAAGATACTAATTAAAAACTCATGACTGACTCCCCACATTCTCAACACACCTGTTGGTGATTAGTTATTATGTAAAAACAATTCCCATGAAACCAATCAAACAATCACCTGTTGGATAAACAATCTCCAAACCACATTCTATAGCTGCAAACGCAGGAGAAGCAATCAGATAATTATTATTTTCATTTTTCTCTGAGTCTCCTCAGCTTCCCAGCAGAAGAAATCCTGGTGAAGGGATTTTTCAGGAAATGTGACAGTGACATTTGGGTCCATTCTGTGCTGTGTCAACAACATCAGATGGGCACAGAGCTGAGCCAGAGCCAGAGAGGGGCTGTGAAATGGGTCTGGGAGCCCTGGCTGAGGGCCTGGGGAAGCTCCTGTGCTGGCAAGGGTGGGAGCTTGACAGGAAAGTCTCACAGATCTGTGTGTGCTTGGCAGGAGGATTTTTAAATGTGGAGTCTGATGAAGGAATAGAGATGGAAGCAAGTTTTGATCCAGAAGAAGAGAATTGCTGAGCCAATCTTACTGGATAACCAAGGAGCAAAGGCTGTGTGGGTTAGAAGGGGTTTTATGGCTCAGAGCAGAGGATAAACCCACCCCAAACAAGGAGATGTTTGTACCAAGCACAAAGAGAGCACAGGCAAACAAGGCAGCAAAGCTGCAAGGAGAAAAAAGGGCTCAGAATTTTCCACTGCAAGAAAACTGAAAAACAACTTCCAGCTGAAACTGCAATGTACTGACTGTGAGTGACTGGGGAACAGTGACATCAATATGGGAATTACAGCAGGGATGATGGGCTGTGGGTGACAGTTCAGGAACAGATTGGTTCTGCTGGATGGAGATGCTCAGCAAAGAAAAGTCTAGAATGCATTGGAACCAAAAGAAAAGTACAGAATGCATTGGAACCAAAAGAAAAGTACAGAATGCATTGGAACCAAAACCAAGGGGTCTCCAGGCTGCCTGCAGCTGGAGCTGCCAGTGTGGGCACAGCTCTGTCACCCACAGCCCTGGACTGCTGGAACCTCTGGGATGGAATAAACTGAATTTTGTATACAATAAACCACAGGTTGTATAAAATAAACTGCATTTTGTATACAATAAACTGCATTTTGTATGCAATAAACTGCATTTTGTATACAATAAACCACAGGTTGTATACAATAAACTGCAGGTTGTATACATTAAACTGCATTTTGTATACAATAAACTGCATTTTGTATGCAACAAACTGCATTTTGGAGAGCCTCTGGAGTCCCACATCTCTCATTTAGGCTCTCACACTGCTGCTCCCAGGTGGGGCAGGACTGGCCCTGCTGCTCCTGGAGCAAACCCACCAAACCCAGCCCAAGCTGGGCCCTTCCAGCTGCCCACAGGGATGTGGCTCTGCATTCCCATAAATGCTCCATGCACAGTGCCCATTGTCCCAGAGAGGCAGAAATCATCCAGAATCCATCCCAGCCACAGCCCTGACAGCCTCCCCAGCCTGTGTGGCTGCACCCCAGCATGGGGAAATGGCATTAATGCAGATTGAAATGCTCAAACAGAGACCAATGTCCCCAAGCAGCAGTACAGCCTCAAAAATCCCCTTTGGAAAAGACAGGTGCTTTAAATGATGGATTTCAGAAAGTGAGATCATTTTAAAGGTGAATATTCTGAATTTCTATAGGTGGTCAAGGGGCACCCAGGTTCCCAAAGTTCCCCTGGAAAGAGGAATTGAGGCTGTTCATGGTTTCCATCAGTGAATATCAGATTGTTTAGAGGCAATAAAAGGGACAAGGGCTGAGGGGCAGAGCTGGAGCTCCCCAGCCTGGGGAGGCTGATGAGAATTCCAGGATTTTATCCTTGATGAGAATTCCAGGATTTTATCCTTTAACAGCAGCAATCCCAAACACACACCCTGCACCTCTTTCCCTGAAACCCCTCTTTAGGGGCTGCTTTTGGCCTCTTCCCTGTGAGGGGCTGGGATGAGAGGCTGTGATCATCCCTGCATCTCCAGCTAATAAAAACACACAAAACTCTTCCCAGGAGTGAAAAATGAAGAGCAAGCAGTGGAAGTGCTGCTGGATCCCTGGGATCTGGGGACAGGAGCTTGGTTTCACTGTTCTCAGGTAATTTGTTTAAAGCTGCATGGGGCTGGAGCAGGGAGGAAATGAATTTAATTAGAGACCCTCATTAGGAGTCTCTGTATCAGAACTTTGCAAAGTCGTAAGAGGACATCAAAGTTCTATCTGAGCACGAGGGAATGGCTCCCACTGCCAGGGGCAGGGATAAATGGGATTTTGGGAATTAGGAATTGTTCCCTGGCAGGGTGGGCAGGCCTGGCACAGCTGTGGCTGCCCCTGGGTCCCTGGCAGTGCCCAAGGCCAGGCTGGATGGAGCCCACCCCATTCCCCCCCTGCTTTGATGCCTTAGGATTTTACCTTTTATATTTCCATCTATTTGTAACCCTGCAGCTGTTCAGTGTAGAACTCCAAATTCCATACCCAGTGTCAGCTGCTGCTGTCCCATTTTGGGCACACACAACAATTCCCCCCAGGCCTGGCAGCCAAGGACACCTCACTGCCTCAGGCCCTGAAATGCAAACAAAAGTGACTTTGAGGGGAGAAAACTGGGGGTAAATGACTTAATTAGCTGGAGCTGTAATTGGAGGATTAACCCCCAATATGCAAATGCACCAAACTTATAAAAATATGAAAACCTGTGACCTGTGGTCCATTTTGGGTGTAGCCCCTGGGGGGCTTTGTCTGCCCTAAATGCACCTCAGGTCCCTTCAATAAATAAACTGCTTTTTATTCCCTTCATTCTGCCTGGCTCTGTTTTTAGGTAGCCCCAAACAGGCAGGAGCTGCCCTGGCACTCCTGCTCCCCCAGCCCTGGTGCTGATTATTCACTTGCTCTGGCTGTTAGTGACAGCCATAAAACCTGACAATGCCTTGGGGGAGCTCTTTCAAAAAGGCTTTTTAATAAACTGTGAAAACTGTTGTTTCAGCAATTGGAAAATAATTAAGGAGCAATTATGGGAGCAAACAGAAATCCTGAGCATATAGGCAAGCTATTAAAATATGTTCTTTAAGAAATTATTGCAGTCACACTGGAAAGAAAAGCAGCTTTTAAATAAAGTTATGGTTCCAGCAGACTGAAAGGAGGGGGAAATGAAAGGAATAATTCATGCTGGAAACAGGGAATACTCACTGCCCTCCCAGCACACAGCTCATCTGGGAACTGGCCTTCCTGAATTTCCTTATGCACAAACAGAATTGCATCTTTCCTTGGCAGTGCCCAGGCCAGGCCAGGACACTGGGAGCACCTGGGGCAGTGGGAGGGGTCCCTGCCATGGCTGGGGTGGCACTGGGGGGATTTGGGTCCCACCAACCCAAACCAGGCTGGGGTTCTGTGCCTGCCCTGAGCAGCCCTGGCACTGCCCCATGGGCCCTCCAGAGAGGAATTCTGGCATCTCATCCCCAGAGCTGCAGGAGCTGTGGGGAGCTCATGGATGAGCTGCTGGGGCTGTAACCAGGAGCAGGGAGTGCTGCTATGGATGGGCATTCCAGGAGCAGGGAGTGCTGCTATGGATGGGCATTCCAGGAGCAGGGAATGCTGCTATGGATGGGCACTCCAGGAGCAGGGAATGCTGCTATGGATGGGCACTCCAGGAGCAGGGAATGCTGCTATGGGTGAGCATTCCAGGAGCAGGGAGTGCTGCTATGGATGGGCATTCCAGGAGCAGGGAATGCTGCTATGGATGGGCATTCCAGGAGCAGGGAGTGCTGCTATGGATGAACATTCCAGGAGCAGGGAATGCTGCTATGGATGAGCATTCCAGGAGCAGGGAGTGCTGCTATGGATGGGCACTCCAGGAGCAGGGAGTGCTGCTATGGATGGGCACTCCAGGAGCAGGGAGTGCTGCTATGGATGAGCACTCCAGGAGCAGGGAGTGCTGCTATGGATGAACATTCCAGGAGCAGGGAGTGCTGCTATGGATGGGCACTCCAGGAGCAGGGAGTGCTGCTATGGATGGGCACTCCAGGAGCAGGGAATGCTGCTATGGATGGGCACTCCAGGAGCAGGGAGTGCTGCTATTGTGGCAGCACCTGCTGCCAGCTCCTCCTGCTCTGAAGGGCTTGAGGAGGTCACCTGGCACAGGTCACCCTGGGCTGCTGTCACCAGCAGGAGCTGTGTCACTGTCACCTGGCTGTGTGTGTGTCACTGTCCTCTCACCTGGCTGTGTGCCATTGTCACCTTACTGTGTGTGTCACTGTCCCCTGGCTGTGTGTCACTCTCACCTGGCTGTGTGTCACTGTCACTCTCACCTGGCTGTCACATGAGTGACTCTCACCTGGCTGTGTCACTGTCACCTTACTGTGTGTCACTGTCCCCTGGCTGTGTGTCACTGTCACCTGGCTGTGTGTCACTGTCCCCTGGCTGTGTGTCACTGTCCCCTGGCTGTCACACAGCTCCTCCTCCTGTGCAGCAGAACCAGGAGGGAGCTGCATTGACCCCAGAACCCCAGCCTGGTTTGGGTGGGAGGGACCCCAAACCCCCCCAGTACCACTCTTGCCATGGCAGGGACACCTCCCACTGTCCCAGGTGCTCCCAGCCCCAGTGTCCAGCCTGGCCTTGGGCACTGCCAGGGATCCAGGGCATTTCCAGCTCCACAGACTCATCTCTGCACCTTTCCCACTGCTCAGGTGTCACCTTACAAGCCCTGGTGCAGTTTTCCAGCTCAGGTGTGATGATGTTCCAAGCCCTGGTGCAGGTTTCTTGCTCAGGTGTGATGTTCCAAGCCCTGGTGCAGTTTTCCAGCTCAGGTGTGATGATGTTCCAGGCCCTGGTGCAGTTTTCCAGCTCAGGTGTGATGTTCCAGGCCCTGGTGCAGTTTTCCAGCTCAGGTGTGATGATGTTCCAGGCCCTGGTGCAGTTTTCCAGCTCAGATGTGATGTTCCAGGCCCTGGTGCAGTTTTCCAGCTCAGGTGTGATGTTCCAAGCCCTGGTGCAGTTTTCCAGCTCAGGTGTGATGATGTTCCAAGCCCTGGTGCAGTTTTCCTGCTCAGGTGTGATGTTCCAAGCCCTGGTGCAGTTTTCCAGCTCAGGTGTGATGATGTTCCAAGCTCTGGTGCAGTTTTGCTGCTGTTCCCCTTTCCCTGCAATGGGATCACAGCCTCCATCCCTCCTGCACCCAGAGCTGCTCTCAGTTGTTATTTCTGGACCAGCTGACTCTGCAAACACCATCACAAGTGAGAGGGCTCTCAGTGCATCACCTCCCTGTCAAAGCAGCAAAAAATGCCTTATTTACCCAGGGAGCACAGCAGGGAAGAGCTGGGATTTCACCAGAGCTGCCTCTGACAGTGATGGTGGTTAAAGGCTATCACATGGAACATTGAATTATCAGCTCAGCCTGCAGAGCTGCAGCGAGATAACAGAGAATTCTGAATAATAATTGATAACTCCATGCTGAAATCAATGCTATTAGACTGCACTGATGTAGAGACTCCTTTCACCCATAAAGCACAATTAAAAATTGAACTGGGAAGAGCTTTAACGTGGGGATCTGTGTCACGTGTGTGGCTGCCAGCACCTGCACAGACAAACGTGGGAGTGCAAATCCCTGCTGTGGAAACGCTCAGAGAGCCCTGTGCAAAGTCACTTTGCTTTAGAGCTGGGGCTGGGAGCACAGCCCTGGCTCCAGGAGGGTTTCTGAGCCACAGACAGAGGGCAAGGACAGTTCCTGCATCCCTTCCACACCAGGGATCACCCTGGGCTCCCCTTGTCCTGCACGTCCCCTCCTGCATCCCTGTGTCCCTCCAACCCCAGAGATCACCCTGAGCTCCCTCAGTGTCCTGCACATCCCCTCCTGCATCCCTGTGTCCCTGTCCTGCCTGTCCCCTCCTGCATCCCTGCATCCCTGTCCTGCCTGTCCCCTCCTGCATCCCTGTGTCCCTGTCCTGCACATCCCCTCCTGCATCCCTGTGTCCCTGTCCTGCCTGTCCCCTCCTGCATCCCTCTGTCCCTCCAACCCCAGGGATCACCCTGAGCTCCCTCAGTGTCCTGAGCCTCCCTTCCCCAGCCTGGAATTCCTTCAGACAGGCTTTGCACCTCCTCCCAGGCACAGAGGGCATTGCTGGGCAGGGCCAGGGGCTGCACTGGGGATCCCTGTGGGTCCCTTCCTACTCAGCACTTTCTGTGAAATGAGATTTCACAGCCCACTCTTGGTACAAATAACACAAACCCCACATTGCTCTAAGACAACATTCCCATGGGAATCTTATCAATAATCTTATTTATCAATAATCTTACCAATAGCAGAGAGAGGATTTTAGGTTTTTTCACCTATTCCAGCCCCCAAAAATGGTGAATCAAAGCAATGATGCCACTTCACCCAGTGCCACCCCTGCCATGGCAGGGACACCTCCCACTGTCCCAGGTGCTCCCAGCCCCAATGCCCAGCCTGGCCTTGGGCACTGCCAGGGATCCAGGGGCAGCCACAGCTGCTCTGGGCACCTGTGCCAGGGCTGCCCACCCTCACAGGGAACAATTCCCAATTCCCAATCTCCCATCCATCCCTGCCCTCTGGCACTGGCAGCCATTCCCTGTGTCCTGTCCCTCCATCCCTTGTCCCCAGTCCCTCTCCAGCTCTCCTGGAGCCCCTTCAGGCCCTGCAGGGGCTCTGAGCTCTCCCTGGAGCTGCTCCTGCCCAGGTGAGCCCCCCCAGGTGTCCCAGCCTGGCTCCAGAGGGGCTCCAGCCCTTGGAGGATCTCTGTGACCTCCTCTGGATTTGCTGCAGCTGCTCCAGGTGGCTCTCCTGGGGCTCTTTCAGGTGCTGTGGGGCCACTCTGAGCTCACCCCAACCTTCCCCTGTCCAGGTGAGCCCCCCAGGTGTCCCAGCAGAGCTGCTCCATCCTCTGAGCATTTGGTGCCTCCTCTGGGTTCTGCAGCAGCTCCAGGTCCCTGCTGGGCTGGGCTCTGCAGGTGGGGCTCACCTGGGCACAGGGCACAATCCCCAAACCATGGAAGGAGTTCCAGGCCCAGGTGCCCCCCCAGAGCACAGGAAGGTGGCTGAGGTGTTCCTGCACCCCAGGTTTCCCCAGCAGGGCTCCAAGCCCTTCCCAAGGCTCAGCATCCATTCCCAGCGTGGCACTGAAGGCAATAAACAGCCCTGAGCCCCCCGAGGGGATTTGTGCTCCAGAGCTGAGCTAATGAAGAGCAGAGCCCAGCTCTGGGGGAGCAGCAGCCCTTCCCAGCATTATTTGCTGTGCCTAAAGGTGACAGAGGAGCCCGTGCCAGCGCTGGAGCTGTGATGGATGGAGCCCCACGCTGCTTTTATTGGAACAAATGCTCCAACAAGCCCCATAATGTGATTGTATCTCTGCCTGCTCCTGTTCTACAAGTGCACATCGCTCCCAGCCTCTGCAGGAGACTGGCAATCATCTCCTGCAGCAAATAAAATAATTCCCTATTACTCTCTCTTATGAAAATGCCATTTGTTTTGATTTGATAAAGTGACTTCTGTTTAGCATCTTCACAAAGCAGAAGGGTTGATGGCTTTGATGGATTTTGCTCCCTCTTTTGCAGGTTTAGTTGCACCTGTTAAACACACACACACTCATCATTCTCACATATTGCTGCTGTGGGGATTGGGGTGCCACGCTGGTACAGAGCATTAACTCCACAATGGCTCTGGGAAGGGATGAGAATGGATCCCCCTCAATCACATTGCTCTGAACAAATGATCTCTGGGCCTACAAAGGCAATTTATGGGAAATACAACATTGTTATTCAGTGTTTCACAACAAACGCCAACCAGAATTCCACAGCAAAAAGGAGAGATCAGCTGTGCTGGAAGAACAAATTGTTCAAAACCTTTCAAAGGCTAAAAAAACACACCAAAACTTTCGAGGGGAAGTAGAACATCCTCAGCACTGAGGGCTGGGCCATTCCTTCAGTCCCTTTGCAGCCCTGGACCCTCCCTGGCACAGCTCTGCCCGTGCTCACAGGGGTCTGAGGGTGAGGGAAGGGGTGAGGATCTGACTCCATGGTTCAGAAGGCTGATTTATTATTTTATGATATATATTATATTAAATCTATACTAAAAGAATAGAAGAAAGGATTTCATCAGAAGGCTGGCTAAGAATAGAATAGCAAAGAATGATCACAAAGGTTTGTGGCTTGGACAGAGTCTAAGGCAGTTGGACTGTGATTGGTCATTAATCAGAAACAACCACATGAGACCAATCCCAGATGCACCTGTTGCATTCCACAGCAGCAGATAATCAATGTTTGCATTTTGTTCCTGAGGCCTCTCAGCTTCTCAGGAGGAAAAACCCTAAGGATTTTTCATAAAAGGTGTCTGTGACAGCTCCCCAAAGCTCCTGTACAGCTCCAGAAAGGATTCCCAAACATTTCACCCTCCCCAGGCATCTCTGGGGGGGTCCCTGCAGCCCCTCAGTAGGGCTGGGGCAGGTGGGGCTGGCTCACCTGGGGCAGGTGGGGCTGGCTGCAGCAGCTGCTGCAGGGGTGCAGAGGTGAGCAGGGAGCTCCAGATGTGCAGATCCTGCAGGACAGGCTGCCTCATTACAGGGGATAATTAACGACAGCTGCCTCCACGGTTAATTACTGCCAGCAATTAAACCCAGAGACACATTGCAGCAGACACTCAGCAGGGCTGGGCTGGGACTGGGAGAGGCCCTGACCCTGAATTCCTGCCCATCACTTGGGAAAGGTTGGATTTCTGTCCCAGGGCGTTGTTTGCATTTTCTTATGGAATCTTTGAGGTTGGGAAAGCCCTCCCAGAGCCCACCCTGACCTTGTCACTGCTCCATCCCCACCCTGTCCCAGCTCTGAGTGCCACCCCCAGGTGCCACCTGCAGGGATGGGCACTGAACCCTCCCTGGGCAGTGCCTGAGCCCCCTTTCCATGGGGAAATTCCTGCTGCCTCAAAGCCTTCCTGGAGCTTTCCCTTATTCCTGGCTGTGCCTTCCAATCTTCCTGAAACTCCCCCAGATTTCTGGTTCTGAGCACCCCGTGCTGGCCGTGGTGCTGCTGCCCCATCTCAGCACCTTTGGAAGTACAAAGGTTTTTTATTCCTCCAGAACCCTGGGATCCCTGGGGCTGGGAAAGCCCTCCCAGCCCAGCCTGTGCCCATCCCCACCCTGTCCCAGCCCTGAGTGCCACCTCCAGGTGCCACCTGCAGGGATGGGCACTGAACCCTCCCTGGGCAGTTCCTGAGCCCCCTTTCCATGGGGAAATTCCTGCTGTGCCCACCCTGAGCTGCCCTGGCCCAGCCTGGGGCCGTTCCCTCTGCTCCTGTCCCTGTTCCTGGATCCCAGGGTCACTGGGGCTGGAGCTGCTCCCAGCCCAGCCCTGAGCCCTTCCAGGGGTGCAGATCCAGCCCTGCCCTGGCACCCTGCTCCTCAGAAACCTCAACCTGCAAAGAAATCCCTGCACAGATGGTGCCAAGGCAGATCCTGGGCTGGGAGCTGAAACCCATTCATCACACACACACACTGAAATATTTCACATTACAGCTTTTGATACAGGAGGAAACAAGAAATGTGCTCTCTCCCTCAGGAGAGGAGAAACAAAAGAAGTGTAATATTAATTTTAATATTATTTGTTGCCCACAACAGCTTGCAGAACACAAAGAGACCTCAGCGGGGTTGGAACACGCTGGTTTAGGAAGCTGCACCCAGGGTAGAGTTTATGAAAAATTAAAATTACACCACCAGGATTTTCTGATAAAAACCCCTTAAAGTTTCATCATAATCAACGGGAACATTTGTCATCTTTAAAATGTTTTAGGCTATGTTTTCCCAAGTTTTATCATCCTTAGGATTCCCTTGGGAAGGGCAGAGCAGTGACAGAGCATTCAGGAGAGCTCCAGCTCGCAGCCAAATATTCCCATTAAACACAACCAAATACATTCTATTATTATACATGATAATAAAATATATTCCATACAGCAGATATAAATAAAATTAAATATAAACCATGAGCAGCTTGCAAGCAGCAGAGTCAGGCAGAGCAGGGGGGGACAGCTCCATCCCCTGAGCTCCCCAGGACCCCTGCCCTGCTCAGCACCCACCTTCAGCCTGTCAGGGCCAGCACATCCCTCTGGCTGTCCTGAGAGCCCAGACCCTGCCAGGGGCTCAGGGACCCTGGCACAGAGCCCAAAATGCCCCTGTGGGTTTGATTATGACCCCTGGAGCAAATTACCAACCTTGGATGAAGAGTTTAAGTAGAATAATAGGGAAGTTATCACGGGGTGGAAGTAGAATATTAGTGAAGTTATCATGGGGTGGAAAAGTAGATTTTGGGGTTTTTGTTATGGGGGTTCAGGGGGCAAGCAGAATATGGGGGGGTTCAGTTTAAGTAGAATATCAGTGAAGTTATCATGGGGTGGAAAAGTAGATTTTCGAGTTTCTGGAATGGGGGTTCAGGGGGCAAGATGGAGGAATCTGGGCATGTCCAGCCTTTTTCCTTCTTCTTCTTGGCCTCCATCTTCTGCTGTACTGTTGGCACTTTAGATTGGTTTAGAGTGGAAGCTCAGTGTCTAACACAGGTGATGGGCATTGGGAAGGAATTGTAAATATTGTACACATAGATTTTAGTATAAAGACATAACACCATAACACCACCCTGGGGGCAGGCAGAGTGCCTGGATTGCCTTGCTAAGCAGACCTGGGCAGGGCAGGACAAAGAATTTTATAAATAAGGAACAATAAACAACCTTGAGACCAAGAACTGAAGAGCTCTGACTCCTTCTTCAACAGCCAGGCTGGGAAAAGAGAATTTCCAACTTTTCTCGGGGTCACTGTGAGCAGTGAGAGATCCCCACACCAGCCCACCCAGGGACCCCAGCCTGGGCTCCCCCACATCCATTTCCAGGTGTCCCTGCCCTGCAGAAGGCACAGGAAGGTGGGAGCTGATAGCAGAGGCTGTGACCCATGAGCACAGTCGGTGTCAGGCTCACACTGCCCCAGCTGGGCTCTAAAATGAGAGACAGACAAAGGCTCAGCCCCATTGGTGCCCGTCAGCAGCACTGGGGAAGGAGGAACAACGACCCTGTTTGAAGGGTGTTCCTTAGGCAGCACCCTCAAAGCACTCAGTCTGCAGAACACTGAAATCCAGACCCTGGAGGGGCAGCAGGGGCAGGGACAGCTCCCAGCCCAGGGACAGCAGGAAGGGCCAGGCTGGGCACTGGGGCAGGGGAGGTGCCCCTGCCATGGCACAGGTGGCACTGGCTGGGATTTAAGGTCCTTTCCCACCCAGAGCATCCCATGATCCTGGGGTGATCCCTGCCAGCTCCTGGAGCCCCAGCCTTGGCAGCCTCTGGCACGAGCTCAGGGCTCTCCAGACACCTTTCTGCAGCCATGATATTTTATGGAAAATCCTTTCCTTAGGATTTTTCCTCCTGAGAAGCTGAGAGGCCTCAGGAACAAAATGTAAACATTGATTATCTGCTGCTGTGGAATGCAACAGGTGCATCTGGGATTGGTCTCATAGGGTTGTTTGGAATTAATGGCCAATCACAGTCCAGTTGTCTCAGACTGTCTCAGTCACAGAATTTTGTTATCATTCCATTTTTCTATTCCTTTCAAGCCTTCTGATGAAATCCTTTCTTCTATTCTTATAGTATACCTTTAATATAATATATATAATAAAATAATAAATCAACCTTCTGAAACATGGAGTCAGATCCTCATCTCTTCCCTCATCCTGGGAGCCCTGTGAACACCACCACACCTTTCCATAAGGAAGGAGGTAAAAATCCCCAATTATTCCCTGCCTGGGTTGTTTTCCCTCCCTGTGGCACCTGGAGGCTGCAGGGCTGGGAGGTTTTAGAGGAGCAGCTCCAGGTTTGTCAGTCTGCAAACTGACAGCTTGCTCTAGGAATAAACAGAGGCTGTAAAAGCTCTGATTTGTCTTTTGGACACACATTTCCAGCAGGATATTCTCTGGAAATATAAATCTTGAAGTCTGCACACTGTCCTGGCTGTATGGGTGTACACGAGTACAGAGCAGCCTTGCCCCACCTCACTTCCACTCTGATGACTGATGCCAGCTTTTATTGCCTTTAACACTCCAAGAAATCACCCAAAGAGTCACAAATAATAGAAAAACATCAGGCCCAGGAAGTTATCTCACTTATCCCATCTGAGAAATCCCTTCCCTTTGGGCACTGCTTTATCTGCTCCCCCAGAAAATTGCCTCACAATGAGACAGAAAAACCAAGTGGCTCTGGGCTTATCTGAAAGGGCATAATTGATAATCACAGGGCTCCTGTTCCAGCCCGAGCTGTCCTGGCTCAGGATGAATTTGTTGTGAAGGGAAGCAGGAGCTGGAACTCCCCCTGCTCTGTGCTGGCAGAGCAGCACAAAATCTCATGGAATGTGCTTGGAATTCCAACACGAGTGCCAGCAGCAGGGAAAGGGCAGTAAAAGTGATTTATCCGTGCCCATGGAGGATGCAGTTTGACATCTACACCCACGAGCTGGGGAAGCTGCACTTGGAAGAAATGGAAGTGAGAATAAATAAATAAATGGTGTTTTACAGGGGAAGCAAGTGGACAATGGGGAAGTACCTCAGGTTTTTAAAGCCTGCCTGCAGGAATATCACTTCACCTCCCACAGCTCTGCTAGGCTCTTATGCCAAATCAAGCAATGTTTTTGTCACCTTAGAGGAGCAATGTTGAGAATGCCCAAGGGCTCTGTACCTGCCTGCCAGCCCCGTGTGTCACCCTGACACAGCCCTGTGCAGCTCTGCTGAAAACCTCACCTGGCACAGCTCCTGAAAAACAAAAAAAGCAGCTGGTTTACCCAAATTGCTCCAATTCCAGGCATTACTGGATCCCCACTGGTTCCCAAATTGTCACTGTCACTCCCCACGCTGTCAGCTCACTTAAAAACCAAAGTCAATAAAGATGAAACTGCTTAAGGAGCAGGAGGTTTTATTTTCCTTTGCTAATACGCTCTGCCTTCAAAGCAAACATCATTTTACAGCACCTTTAAATATTAACACGTGTGCAGTGCCTGCTCCATGCTGAGCACAGACAATTCCCAGGGAAGGATGGGCTGGGGCTGCTTCCCCTGCCCCACCAGACCCTGGCAGCAGCTCCTGTGGAAAACGTGGGCATGGAGCATTTATTGTGTCCAAAACTGGAAAAACTGGGGAAACTGGGCCTGGCTCTGGGCTGGTGACAAGCTGGGGACCAGGCACAGCTTGGGCTTGGAGGGTTTCTCCATGCCCATGAACCTGCAGCACTGCCTGGGTCCCAAATCCCCCTGATCAGAGTGAAAACCTGCAGGAGCAGGGAGAGACCTCAGGGACCCCCTGGGACCCCCACTCACCTCCCCACCCGGGCTCCCTCCTGCTCCCTTTGCCTCCTTCCTGGCCCTTTCATAGAAATGAGGTTAATGAAGGAACCACCTGCAGCTCCCTGGCAGAGGGGCTGAGGGGACCCTGCTGGTGCCAATTCTTTAAAATGTGGTTTGGAAAAAGGAGTCAGTGACATTCAATGAGCTCCACAGCAGACTGGGGTGTTTAGGCCTGTTATTTTATGTGAATATATAAAAAATAGATACAGAAAACGTGAGGTGTTCTTTTGCAAAATGATTTAGCTGTTTTCTCCTGGTCTCCTGTGTGTCAGATGAATCATTGTCCTACTGTGACCAGAGACAAAGGTGGGATGAGCTCTTGGGGTGGAATAAAAAATAGAACAATTTCAACATAAAGAATAAATTTCAATATTAATAATCAATTTTCCAATAAATAATCTGTTTCAATATATAACAATTCTATATACTAAAATAGATAGAAATACAAATATGGATTGCCTTATCCCTACACTCATTTAATTAATGGATTAATTGGTGATGGCAGGGTGGGGGCAGGATGCAAACACTTGTTTGATTCCCTCACCCACCCCACACAAACCCCCAGTAGGGGGAAATGTCCCCTGAGTGACAGAGCAAACCCAGAGTGGGACAGGAGCAGCTCCACCCCAGCCTGACAGTGACTGATGGGACACAACTCAATAAAGATCCCACATTCTCTGTAAACCAGGAGGATTCATTAGGCTAAGAGGCATCATTCACTCCAGGTAATTTATATTGCACAGGTAATTTAGGTAATTACCTCAACAACCAGGTAATTTATATTACACAGCCAACTTGCCTCTCTCCCCCTCCACCCCCATGGGTTTGCTGTTGTTATCCTTTGTTAAACGACACTGAACCTTCCCATAAAAGCTGCAATGGAGCCTTTGATGGGCTTTGTGTGTTTTCACATGGAAAACAGCTCCTGGGCAGGAGCTGCAGCCTTGCACTGCTATTCTACTGGGGCTGATTATCTCCAGGAGAGGATTTATGGGATTGCTTGCAGCAGGTAAAAGCTGCTCTATGCAAACACTCCCTGCAGCTTTCTGAGGAGGAATCTCCTCCTTCCCTAAGGTCAGCTGCTCCAGAGCCTGGCCAAGGGCAGCAGGCAGGGCCAGAGCTGGGACAGCTCCTCCTGCCATTGCCAAATCCCAGTGTGCCATTCCCAAATCCCAGTGTCCTTCCTGCCATTGCCAAATCCCAGTGTGCCATTCCCAAATCCCATTGTGCCATTCCCAAAATGCCCCTGCTGCCTTAGACAGCTCCTCCTGCCATTCCCAAATCCCATTTTGCCATTCCCAAATCCCAGTGTCCCTCCTGCCATTCCCAAATCCCATTGTGCCATTCCCAAAATCCCACTGCTGCTGCCCTGGACAGCTCCTCCTGCCATTCCCAAAATCCCATTGTGCCAAAAATCCCCCTGCTGCTGCCTTGGACAGCCCCTCCTGCCATTCCCAAAATCAGAGTTCTGGTTTGGACAGCCCCTCCTGCCATTCCCAAATCCCAGTGTCCCTCCTGCCATTCCCAAATCCCAGTGTGCCATTCCCAAAATCCCACTGCTACTGCCCTGGACAGCCCCTCCTGCCATTCCCAAATCTTGGTGCTGCCTTGGTCATCCCCTCCTGCCATTCCCAAAATCCCAGTGATCCCCAGACAGTCCCTCCTGCCATTCCCAAATCCCATTGTGCCATTCCCAAACCCCAGTGTGCCATTCCCAAACCCCAGTGTCCCTCCTGCCATTCCCAAATCCCAGTGTCCCTCCTGCCATTCCCAAATCTTGGTGCTGCCCTGGACTCCATGATCCTGGAGGTCTTTGCTCATTAACACTCCTGGTTTTTGCTGCAGCTGGAGTGTTTTGGTGTCTCTCAAATGTCCTTGCCTGAGAAAGGAAAGCCAAAAACCCCTCCCGGGGCTCCTTAACAAACCCAAAAGATTCAGGAGAAGGGATGAGAAAGAGCCAGAGCTGAAATAGAAATGGGATTGCTTGTTTTGAAGGAAGCCCTTCCATGGCACTGTGTGGGACCAGGACATCCCCTGGCTGCCCTGGGGGACTCCAGAGCCTGGCACAGTCACAGACACCCCTGAGCCTTGGGTTTAACCCATGGAAACAATTCCCAACCTTGTGTGAGCAGTTACAAGCCACAGGAGTTTGAGTAGAGTGACAGTGAATTTGTCACAGGGTGAAAAAGTAGAATTTTGGGGATTTAGAATGGGGGTTTGGGAGGCAAGATGGAGGAATCTGGGTGTGTCCTGTCCTTCTTCTTCTCCTCCTTGTCCCCCATCTTCTGCTGGGCTGGTGACACTTCTGGATTGGTTTAGAGCACAGACAGACTGTCTAACACAGGTGATGGGTATTGGGAAATGATTGTAAATAAAGTACACATAGGTTTTAGTATAAAAAGATAACACCAGGCTGAGGGTGTGGAAAAAGTAGAATTTTGGAAAAGTAGAATTTTGGGGATTTAGAGTGGGGGTTCAGAAGGCAAGATGGAGGAATCTGGGCACGTTCTGTCCTTCTTCATCTTGTCCCCCATCTCCTGCTGTGCTGGTGACACTTCTGGATTGGTTTAAAGCACAGACAGACTGTCTGACACAGGTGATAGGTGTTGGGAAATGATTGTAAATAAAGTACAGGCAGTTTTTAGTATAAAAAGCCAACACCACCCCAAGGGCAGGGACTGTGCCTCAACCCAAGCTGCTGGAGAGATCTCAGCAGGTCAGAGAGAGAATGGAACAAAGAGAAAATAAACAACCATGAAAAGCAGAACCCACAAATCCTGACTTCTTCTTTGGCCATGGAACTGGGGAAAAAAAAATAATTTATAATATCTGGAGTATCATCACAACCACAGAAACCTGAGACCTCTGTGCTGGCTTTGAGGTGCCACAGAGGGGCCCCCAGAGCCCCCTCCTGCCCCTTGTCCCAGCAGCAGGGGCTCAGGGCTGGAGAGGGGCTGGGCTTGGTTCCCCACCCACCCAACCCTGCCAGGGATGCCCTCCCACGGGAGCTGGGTGTGAGCACAGGGCAGGGGAGGGCTCTGCCCACACCCAGGGGACACTGGGGACACAGAGTTTGTGACCTGCAGCCAGAAAGGAAAGCTCAGAACAAACCTGTCCCTCGTGCCAAGCTGCCAGCTTGTGTCTGATGGATGCTGAGGGACTCAGCCCTGCTCCTGACAGCTTCCAAATTAAACTTGGGGCTGCTTAGGAGGCTGTCAGTCAATAAATCCAAATGTTCTAGAGGGCCAAGGCTGTTTATCCTGCCTGTTAGACAGGATGGATGGTTTGGTGTGTGAGAATCTGGAAGCACCAACCACCTTGGCTCTCCCTGCTCCTGGCTCGTGTTTGTGTGGCTAATGAGGGAGATTTTGTGCTTTACAGAGATCTCAGGAGCTGTTATTTGTGTGGGCTGAAATAACTCTGCTTGCTGCCCACACCAGTGCTGAGAGCAGGGCAGGAATTCCCAGCAGAGTCCCCGTTCCCTGTGCTGGTTAAAGCCTGTCAGGAAAAGCCAGCACCAAACTTTTCATTTTCCTCTCCCAGGCTGCTGGCACAGAATTCACCCAGCAGCTCATCCCAAGCCACCTTTGGGGCTCCAACCATACCCCTGAGCTGTTCTCCTGTAATAAAGTCATTAATTACCCCTCTGATATCCATGGAGTCAGAGACATCATTCTCTCCCCTTGTCAGAGTCACCTTGGATTTACAATAGGAGGTGGCACTGAAGGTGGCACTTGAGGACATCTGGAACCAAAGCATGGAGGGTTTTCCAGCCAGAGGGGTTCTGTGACTCCTGAGATCAGAATCCCCTCCTGGACTGCAGTGGAGGTGGCACTTGGGGACATCTGGAGGGTTTCTCCAGCCAGAGGGGTTCTGTGACTCCCTGAGATCAGAATCCCCTCCTGGGCTGCACTGGATGTGGCACTTGGGGACATTTGGAACCAAAGCCTGGAGGGTTTTCCAGCCTGAGGGATCCTGTGACTCCCTGAGATCAGAATCCCCTCCTGAGCTGCACTAGGGGTGGCACTTGGGGACATCTGGAGGGTTTCTCCAGCCTGAGGGTTCTGTGACTCCTGAGATCAGAATCCCCTCCTGGGCTGCAGGATCCCTGGGTTCCCTCAGCCTGCCCAGTTCTGGTTTCAGCAGATTATTTTAATAAAGACATTCTGGAAATGAGGCCTGAGACAAGTGACAAGCCAAGTCCCCAGGCTGGGCTGGATAAAAAGCCCTAATGAGGCCATTTGGGGGTTCCACGGGCCAGCTCCAGGACTCTTCCCAAGGATTGTCTCATCAGGCACTTCCATGGAAATTTGGGAAGTTCCTCTCAGCCAGGCTGAGACACCTGCGATGGGCAGTGCCCTGTGGTGCCAGTCTGAGTGAACAAATGGAATAAAGCCCCTCAGCAGAGCCTCTACAGGAGGCAGCCACAAATCCCAGGTTCTTCTGGCAGCCCTGCACGGCAGCAGAGGGGGATGAGGGGAATTTATGAAGCCTCAAAGGGGTCTCAGTAGCCGGCGTTGGCCCAGAACCTCTATCCCAGGAAAGGACAGAGCCCCGGAGTCCAGCCTGCCTGGACCGAGCCATGGGGAGCCTCCAGCCTGCAGGGTGATAACAGCTCTCATTGTGATAACAGCTCTTACAGTGATATCAGCTCTTACAGTGATATCAGCTCTTATTGTGATATCAGCTCTTAGGATTCCAGCTGCTGCTAGGCTTGGCCTCTCTAGGCATGGCTTCAGGCAGGGCAGAGAGAGGAGAAGGGGACACCGGCTGTTCCATGGAGATGTTTATTCAGGAGGACGTGAAAGGCCTGGTGCAACTTCTTCTGACTTAATAGGGTACAGTGAGCTACATTTATACCCTTGGCCAGGCTCCAAACTGGCCCAATGGGCACAGGTTAGAGGGTTTACAAGTGACCAATAGAAGGGTCAATAGGGTTTTTTCCTTATAAGGGTACAAATATACGTGGTGAGTCTGGGGTCAGAACACCTCTCTGCTGCTGTGTCAGCATCCCCATTGTTAAAGTCTCCACGGTGCCTTGGCCAGGCTTGTGGCATTTACTGCAGGGAATGTCCCCATTCCCAGCAGAGCAAGAGCTCCTTGCCATCCCTGACAGCTCTGCTGACACTACAGAGCAGCTCTGCCTGCTGGAGCCATCCCTCAGCTCACAGCCCAGCTCTCAGGCTCTGGAATGGGATAGTGGGGCCACAATTCCCTGGAAGTCACAGGGAAATTCAGGCTGTGAGACAATTATGTCTTATTTGATAAGGTTAATTGACATTTCAGGGCAGGACTTAACTAAGACTGAGGTTAAAGCTTTAGGAAGTGATAGAAACTATTTAATATGTGGTTTAGAAAAAAAAAATCAATGATATTCAATAAGCTCCACAGCAAACTGGGGTGCTTAGACCTGTTATTTTATATGAAATATATAAAAAATAGATACAGAAAGCGTGAGATGTTCTTTTGCAAAATGATTTACCTGCTTTCCTCTGCTCTCCTCTGTGTCAGATGAATCATTTTCTTACTGTAAGGATGTGCCCAGAGACAAGGGTGGGATGAGCACTTGTAAGAGACTTGGAGTCAAATAAAAAATAGATTATATCAATTTCAATATAAATAAAGCAATTCTATATACTAAAATAGCTAGAAATAAAAATATGTATTGCTTCATCCCTACATTGATTCAATGAAATTCTCCTTTTCTAATCTCTCAGCTCTTACAGGCAAAGTGCCTTTGAATTTGGGACCTTCTACCATCCCAGGGTGCTCCAGGGCTCATCCAGCCTGGCCTTGGGCACTCAGGGACCCAGGGCCTGCCCACCCTCCCAGGGAACAATCCCCAATCCCCAAAATGCCACCCACCCCTGTCCCCTGGAGTGTGGGAGCTCAGCACATCACTCTGGATGTCCAGAGTCACTGGGAGAACCCTTGGGGGGCTCAGAGGTCCTGGAGTGTGTCCAGACATTGTTGGTGGCTGCACTTTGACCCTTCTAGGGATGTGTGTGAGGACATGGGAGTCACTGGAGTCTGAGTGGTGGAGGGATCACACATTTACAGGGTGAAATATGGATTTGGGGATTTTGGTACAGGGGGGTTATGGAGACAAGATGGAGGGAACTGGGTGTGTCCAGCCTTTCTCCTTCTTCTTCTTGGCCTCCATCTCCTGCTGTGATGGTGGCACTCACAGATTGGTTTAGAGCAGAAGCTCACTGTCTAACACAGGTGATGGGCATTGGACAGTAATTGTAAACATTGCACAGGTAGTTTGTAGTATAAAGACACAACAGCACCCCGGGGCAGGCAGAGTGCCTGGACTGTCCTGCTGAGCTGACCTGGGCAGGGCAGGAGAAAATTTTTTATAGATAAGATAAAATAAACAACCTTGAGAGCGAGAAATGAAGAGCTCTGACTCCTTCTTTAAGCACCAGGCTGGGAAAAGAGACTCTGGAACTTTTCTCGGGGTCACTGTGACAAACCAATGATCCCAACACTGGGTGCCTCAGGAAGAGCAGCTGCAGACTGACCACGTGCTGCTGGCACGGAGCATAAACTGCCTGTTAATCCAATAAAAGGTATCTCACCTTAGGTATTATAATGCAGTAACACTGGATGCCATTTTCCTGTTTAAAATCTATTTAAATCCTGTTTGTCTGACCCTTTTTGTAGGAAACACAGAGCCAGGGGAAGGCTCCTGGCTGTGCTCTCTGAGGTTTCCCCATGAGCACTGTGAAAAACGCCAATCACTTGGTTTTAAAATTTTAAAAGTTTAATAGTAATAAAATAGTTATAAAAATAGTAATACGATTAGAGTGTTAATAATTTGGACAATTGTGATTAGGACAATATGAGACAATAGAGACAGTTATGGATGTCTGGGTGCCTTTTCTGGGCAAAATAAGCCCGAAAAAGGCCCCACGTTAACAAAGGATTAACCCTTAAAAGCAACAGCCTGTTGCATATTCATACACCTCATCCATGATGCATAAATTCCATTCAAACACAGGATTCTGGCTGGTCACTGTCAGCTTCCTCCTCTGAGTCCTAACAGTGCCTTTGAGGCAGGAAGAAGTTCATTTCTTCTGATAATGGAGCAATAAATTCTTTTTCTCTGAAAAATTCAGGTGTACTATGGCTGCTGTCTCACTGTGAGTCCTTTCTTTAAAAAAAGCATCCTACATAGCACAGTTTCTATTTTAACAATTTTTATAACCTAAAACTATATTTAACACACTACTTATGAAAATTAATACAGCATTACTTTCTAACACAACACTTATAATATTCATTTGAATATTTGCCAAAAGCCAACCATAAAATACATGCATTTTTCACAAGAACCTCCCAGCTGGGCTGCCTCACCCAGCAGCTCCACAATCACCTCTGCATTCCCTGGAGCTTCCACAGGTCCCAGCAGGCAGATCTTCACCAGGCCTGGAAATCCACAGGGGTCAACCTGCTGGTTTTAATCCTCAGAAGGAAAAACCCCACGTGCAGCCCTCCTGTGTCAAACCCAAGAGGTTTCCTTCACCCAGCTGGGGAATAATGCAGGGTGAGGAGAGGAATCCCTCCCTTTGCCTGGAGCAGATTTTGTCACCCTGCAAGAAGTGAAGGCACCTCAACGAGCATTGAAGCAGAACATGGTGTGTGTCAATATTCCTTTAAAATCCTAAAAAATCAAAAATGGTGACAATCCAGAGTTCTGAGGAGCCCTGAGAACAGCAGCAGCTGAGGAGAGAAAGACCTGGGTTTATCTGATGTGAATTTTGGGAGCTGCAGGAGTCAGTCAGCACCACAAAAAGGGATGAAGGGTTGCACCCCAGCCCTGGAATGAAATGTTAATGAAGGGATTTGATTTCCACAGCTCCCCTCCATTTCCCTGTTACCTGGTGCCTTTGTTCTGCCCTGCTGAGCCTTCCCCAGCTCATCCCCAGCTCCTGGGCTGGCCTTTGATGTGGGGCTCCAGCAGCTGCCAGGATCCTGAAAGGGAAATAAATCCTGCTGTGTGAAAGGCACTGGAGCTCCAGCCACGCTGGGATCTCCTGAATGCCCCAAAGGAGGATTTATCTGCAGATGAAAATCACCATGCAGGGCTTTGTGTCCCCCCTTTCCCTGCTCCCCGAGGGGATGGCTCCTCCTGGAACACCTCTGACAGCCAGAACATTTCTTGCAATGGATGTGAATGGGAATTCACCCCAAACCTTCACCCCGGGGGGCTCAGGGATTCTCCAAGGGTTCCACCGGCTTCCAGTGGGGCTGGGAGCAGAACCAGGAGCAGAACCAGGAGATGGGAGCAGAACCGGAACCAGGAGCAGAACCAGAACCAGGAGCTGGGAGCAGAACCAGAAGCAGGAGAAGAACCAGGAGCAGAACCAGGAGCTGAGAGCAGAACCAGGAGCAGAACCAGAACCAGGAGTTGAGAGAAGAACCAGGAGCAGAACCAGAACCAGGAGTTGAGAGCAGAACCAGGAGCAGAACCGGAACCAGGAGTTGAGAGCAGAACCAGGAGCAGGGAGGAGATGGGAGCAGAACCGGAACCAGGAGCAGAACCAGGAGCTGGGAGGAGAACCAGAACCAGGAGCTGGGAGTAGAACCAGAACCAGGAGGAGAACCAGAACCAGGAGCTGAGAGCAGAACCAGGAGCAGTCAGGAGCTGGGAGTAGAACCAGAACCAGGAGCAGAACCACAAGATGGGAGCAGAATCGGGAGCAGGACCAGAACCAGGAGCAGAACCAGGAGCAGAACCAGAACCAGGAGCAGAACCACGAGATGGGAGCAGAATTGGGAGCAGAACCAGAACCAGGAGCAGAACCAGGAGCAGAACCACGAGATGGGAGCAGAATCGGGAGCAGAACCAGGAGCAGAACCAGGAGCAGAACCAGGAGCAGGAGCTGGGAGCAGAACCAGGAGTTGCAGCAGAACCAGGAGCAGGACCAGCCCAGTCCAGCCTGGCATTCTGGGGTTCTGCCACCCCAAAGGCCCCTCCTGCTCCCTCCTCCCCAAGCTCAGAGGGCTGGGCAGGGATGGGCAGGGATGGGCAGAGCTGGGCAGAGCTGGGCAGGGATGGGCAGGGCAGGGCAGGGCAGGGCTGGGCAGGGATGGGCAGGGATGGGCAGAGCTGGGCAGGGATGGGCAGGGCAGGGCTGGGCAGGGCTGGGCAGGGATGGGCAGAGCTGGGCAGGGCTGGGCAGAGCTGGGCAGGGCTGGGCAGGGCTGGGCAGGGATGGGCAGGGCTGGGCAGGGCTGGGCAGAGCTGGGCAGGGCTGGGCAGGGCTGGGCAGGGATGGGCAGGGCTGGGCAGGGCTGGGCTGGGATGGGCAGAGCTGGGCTGGGATGGGCAGAGCTGGGCAGGGATGAGCAGAGATGGGCAGAGCTAGGCAGGGCTGGGCTGGGATGGGCAGAGCTGGGCTGGGATGGGCAGAGCTGGGCAGGGATGGGCAGGGCTGGGCAGGGCTGAGCAGGGCTGGGCAGAGCTGGGAAGGGCTGGGCAGGGATGGGCAGGGCTGGGCAGAGCTGGGCAGGGCAGGGCTGGGCCCATCCCCAGCCTGTGTCCAGCAGGAGCCCCGTGGGTTCCTCAGCTGGGACTGAAGCAGATCCCCTGCCCTGCCTCCCCTGGAATCCATTCAGTTCTTAGGGACCAGTTTAGCAGGGGCTGTGCTTTGCAGCCTGACAAAGCAGCAGCACGGGGCTTGTTTGTGAGGAGAATAAACAGGGATTATTGGAAGTGCTCTTCTAACGCCAGAGCTCTCCTGAATAAAAGGGGAAAAGCAAATTATTGTTGTTTGCTCTGTAAGCAGCTTGAGCTCTGTTCTCTTCCAGGGAAACCAATTAGGCCTTTTCATCTACTTAAAGAGGGGAGGGGAGGAGTGTATGACCACAAAAATCCACATTCCTGGCTGTCCTTCTGCTCCTGCAGGTCCCCTTTGCCAGGAGAACCCACCCAGGGAATTTCAGGGGCTTGTTCTAAGAAAATATTCCCAGATTCCCCTCCAGCTGCCCTCTCCAAGCTCCATCCTCCTCCTCCAGGACATGAGGCCACCCTGGCGAGGCTCTGTTCCATGAAATGTTCATGGGGTGCTCAGGGTGTAACTGGTGGTGGCCACGAGCAGGTTAATGCTCACCTTAATGTGAGGTCTGTAATTAGTGGCATCAGGAGCAGGTTAATGCTCACAGTTAATGGGTAATTAGTGTGTAATTAGTGGCATCAGGAGCAGGTTAATGCACAGCAGCCTCCAGGTGACAGATAGAGAAGGTTGGTGGCTCCTGTCACCTGTTCCATTGTCCCTCTCCAGCTGCTGCTCCAAACCAGTCCCACTCCTCCCAGTCCCAGCCTCTGCCTCCTCTGATTTCTCTTTCAGCTCCTGCTCCTGTTTTTTATTCCATCTGATATTCTCAAATCAAGCAGTGGATCTTCAAAAGAAGGCCTTGATCAAAGAGCAGCTCCACCTGGGCCTGGTTCTGGCCAGGTTCAGCTCCTGAATTCCCTCCCTGATGGGAATGTGATCATGGAATATTTCACTCTCAGGCCATGAAGGAAATGTTGCTGATTGATAATTTTCCATTTCGTTCCCATTCCCTCTCATCTCCTTGGACTAAAGTGAAACAATTTTCTTTTTTTAGAGAGCCTGCTTTGATGTTGCTGGGCACGTTGGTCTCAGCTAATTCAGAAAGATTTAATATTTATTTTTTAATATTTATTTTATTATTTATTTTTGCTGTTCTTATCCCTGGCTGGGGGATAATAACCTGCACTGGCAGCTCTGGAATAATGGGGACAGTGATTCCATGCCAGCAAGGGAACAAGTGTGGGACATTTTGGGAGGATGGGAGGAAGTGGGGAGAAAAAAAGCCTTTGTAGCTTCCTGAGATGGGGCAGCAGCACCACGGCCAGCTCGGTGTGCTCAGAACCAGAAATCTGAGGGAGTTTCAGGAAGGTTGGAAGCCACAGCCAGGAATAAGGAAAAGCTCCAGGATGGCTTTGAGGCAGCAGGAATTTCCCCATGGGAAGGGGGCTCAGGAATTGCCCAGGGAGGGTTCAGTGCCCATCCCTGCAGGTGGCACCTGGAGGTGGCACTCAGAGCTGGGGACAGGGTGGGGATGGGCACAGCTGGGACTCCAGGGCTGGGAGGGCTTTTCCAGCCCCAGGGATTCAGGGATTCTGTGATTCTGGCTCCTGGGACCAGGGTCAGTGCTTGCAGTGCCTTGGAGGAGAGCTGGGTGATCCTGCTCAGTGTGAACCTCCCCAAATCCCCTTTTCTGGAGCAGTTTGGCTGTTTAGGGCTGAAAACTCATGAAACAAGTGCAGGTTTGGAGCCTGGAGAGATCATCAGCTAAAACAACCACGTGAGGAAAAAGCAGACACCAAGTGTTCTCCATGTGGCAAATTTGGGAGAAAACCTCCAAAGGGGCCCCTCCAGAAAGCAAACCCACACAGCCCCTCTGCCCAACTGGGTCGGGAAGGATTCCTTGGAGAGAAGTGGAAAGAACCTGTTTATTGAACAGGCACAGCACCCCCAGCACACAGAACCTGTTTATTGAACAGGCACAGCCCCCAGCACACAGAACCTGTTTATTGAACAGGCACAGCACCCCCAGCACACAGAACCTGTTTATTGAACAGGCACAGCACCCACAGCACACAGAACCTGTTTATTGAACAGGCACAGCACCCCCAGCACACAGAACCTGTTTATTGAACAGGCACAGCACCCTCAGCACACAGAACCTGTTTATTGAACAGACACAGCACCCCCAGCACACAGAACCTGTTTATTTACACAGCACCCCCAGCACACAGAACCTGTTTATTGAACAGGCACAGCACCCTCAGCACACAGAACCTGTTTATTTACACAGCACCCCCAGCACACAGAACCTGTTTATTGAACAGGCACAGCACCCCAGCACACAGAACCTGTTTATTGAACAGGCACAGCACCCCCAGCACACAGAATGAACAATACCAGGTGACACCGCTCTGTCACTGCTCTGACAAAGGTGACAATTCCCAAAGTCTGTCTGGGGGTGCTCGCTCTGCTCTCAGTCCCTCCAGCACTGGCAGTGGCTGCTGCCCCGAGCAGGCCCCGCTAGGCCGCAGGGTGCAAACCCTCGGTGCTCCCAGGGCCCAGCCCAGAGCAGGCTCAAGCTGGTCCAGAAAAGGGAAAGGAGAAACAGTCCAGGGAAAAATTGGACTGCTGAGCTAAACTAACTGATGAGCAGAAGCAAAAAGCAAGAGCAAAGCAAAAAGCCAAGCAAAAAGCAAAAGCAGCACCATGTCCTGCCCTGTCTGTGTGTCCTGCCAGCCATGGGGGAGCGGCTGATAACAAAACCAAAACTAAACATTCACTCTGCTGTGACGGTGGTCACAGGGGTTTTTAGATGGATGGAAGAGACAGGATCTTGATTCCATGATCAGAAGGCTTGATTTATTATATTATGATATATATATATAACATTATAACTATACTACATAGAAATAGAAGAGAGAGAAGCTTCTTCAGAAGCTGGCTAACCTAAGAATAGAATAGAATAGAAAGAAGAATAACAAAGGTCTGTGTCTCAGCAGAGAGCAAGAGCAGCCCTGCCATGAGTGGTCAGTAGATCCAAACATCCACAGGGGACCAACCACGGATCCACCTGTTGCATTCCACAGCAGCAGATAACCATTGGTTACATTTGCTGCTGAAACCGCTCAGCTCCAGCAGGGAAAATCCTAAGAAAAGATTTTTCACAAAAGGTGTCTGTGACACTCTGCAGAGCCAGTCTGGAAGGCACAGAACATGATATCCACAATAAACAGAGCACACAAATGGGGATACAGCATCAGAACGTCACCCTAGGACACCTCCTCACCATCCCACGAGGTTGATAACACAATCCTGTTATGTCTCTGAGCTGCTGGGAGAGGAGTTCCTGCTCAAAGGGTCAGGAGTGTTCCAGTCAGAACAGCCTCTGATAACAAGGAGGAAATTGGAATAAGCCAATACATCTCGTGCTGCTACAGAGCCCTTCACTGAGCTGCCTGTATTTCCATCTGCTCAGTGTGATGGATTTATTTCCTGAGCTCTGGGGGCACTGAGAATTTGTATTGATTTTTTATTTGGAGTCATTAATACAGCCCAGTGACAGCCTAATGGAAATCAGTAAAAGCAGAAAAGAACTGTGGATCCACCCAAGGGTTGGGAGGGACCTCGGAGCCCTGGGCTGGTGACAAGGAGGAACAGATTTGTTCCAGCTCTGAGGCACAAACCCTTCTCTGGCCCTGATTTCCTGCTCTGAGCCTGCCCAGCTCCCACAGTGGGAGATAAAACAGATAAAACAACCACGTGAAGAAAAACCAGACACCAAGGGCCCTCCATGTGGGGATTTACACTCAGCTCAAACCTCAACTCAACATTTACCCTGAGCTCAAACTCACCTGGGCAGGCACCAAAGGGGCTCTGGAAGCAGGAGGGATGGAAAAGGAAAATACAGCATTTATCCCTTCTGCATGGAGGAACCCAGAAAATTTACAAACAACACAGATGAATCCTGGAAAATTTCAAGTTCATGTAGTTTCTCTTGTTCTTTTGGTGAGGCTCAGTGTTTCTTCACAAGGAGCTGAGATCCTGGCCAGGGTCAGCTCTGACCATCCATAGCCCTCCTCCCACTGCACACACACAGCTCCTGCTTGAGCTCACATCACAGGGGAAAGGCAGAGATCACAAACCCTGCTCAGAAATCTGAGCACTTGTGGTGCTGCTCACAGGGGTGCCAGGATGAGGGACGAGATGAGGATCTGACTCCATGTTTCAGAAGGCTGATTGATTATTTTATGATATATACTATATTACATTACATTATATTATATTACATTATATTATATTACATTATATTATATTACATTATATTATATTATATTATATTATATTATATTATATTATATTATATTATATTATATTATATTACATTACATTATATTATATTATATTACATTATATTATATTATATTACATTATATTATATTATATCTATACTAAAAGAATAGAAGAAATTATTTCATCAGAAGGCTGGCTAAGAATAGAAAAATGGAATGATAATAAAATCTTGTGACTGACTAGACAGTCTGAGTCAGCTGACTGTGATTGGCCATTAATTAGAAACAACCCCATGAGACCAATCCCAGATGCACCTGTTGCATTCCACAGCAGCAGATAATCAATGTTTGCATTTTGTTCCTGAGGCCTCTCAGCTTCTCAGGAGGAACAATCCTAAGGAGAGGATTTTCCTGCTGGAGGGAGCAGCACAGCTGGAATTTGGTTACAGAGGGAAGGGAAAGCCGAGCACGATGGAGATGTACTGCAACTTTAATTCCAGGTTTGGAGAAATAAATTTGAGCTAATTTGCTAAACACCATTTAATGGCTTGGGAAATTAGTTTTCCTGAATTAAGACATTATTGAATCCTGGTGTTTATGAGTTTGGGAACCTGGCAGAGCACAGAGCTCAGTGCCTGAGCTTTCTGCTCCCCTTGTACTGGAAATTGCAGAGTGCTGTGTGTGAGCCAGGCTGGGACAGCTCCTCTTTGGGCACCAGAGCTGCCCCAGGAGTGGGCTGGGGGCTGTGGGGTGGGGCTGGAGCTGCCCCCAGTGAGGGCAGGGCTCAGGCACCAGCCTGGGGGGATGCTGGGGGCTCCTCCTTGGAGGCAAACCCACCAGGCTGCTCCTGCTGGAGCCAGGACCCCAGCCTGGGTCAGGCTGCAGGGACCCCAGGGGACACTGCTGCAGCAGGGCCACCCCAGGGCACAGCAGCGTGTCCCTGTGGCTCTGGAGTGTCCCTGGCATCGCTGGCAGGGGTTATTGACAGACACAAACAGGACAGGGCTGCTGGGAACTGCCTTGAGCTGTCTGATTTTCCAGCATCAGCCTCATTCCATGGGGATGGCAATGGGAAGATGCCACCAGCTCACAGCCCAGGCAGCACACACAGAACTCAATGTCACAACTCACTTGATGAGTTTATTGACCAATCCCACAGAGCAAAAGCACATTGACAGTATTTATATCTGTACAGTATATATTCTATATTGACAGTAGTTCTATCCAACCACTATAAGCACAGGTACCTTTGGTCAAACAATGCTGGCTTATTTCAAACACAATACCTGCTTGTGAGCCTTGACACACAACACACAGAGCTCCATTATTAAGCTTATAACTTCCTCATATCTCACTGATAAACTTTCTGTAGCTTAGAGAGTTATTCTAGACAAGCGTTAATGCACAGACCATTGTTCTATTTGTCCTTGCTTTTCTACTTTTTACACAATTTTTCTGCTGACCAATCTCATGGCTGCTGCTCAGCTCCAATCACAGTTCTGCTGTCTCTGGGGCCTGCATTCTGCAACTTTCCCAAAACCCTCTGATTTTGTGGATTCCCACAGCTGGGAGGAGACCTCAGCCCTCTCTGGGCTCTGCTCAGGGCTGGCAGTGCCCAGGGCAGCAGTTCTGCCTCCTGGGCAGGGGAATCGCTGGGATCAGTCTCTGCCCTAGCAGCTCCCAATCAAAATTGTCCAAAATAACAGAGGTGGCAGCCAGGGCTGTCCTGGGCACAGTCAGGGATGTCCTGGGCACAGTCAGGGATGCCCTGGGCACAGCCAGGGATGCCCTGGGCACAGCCTGGGCACAGCCAGGGATGTCCTGGGCACAGCCAGGGGTGTCCTGGGCACAGCCAGGGCTGTCCTGGGCTCAGCCAGGTATGTCTGGGCACTGACAGGGATGCCCTGGGCACTGACAGGGATGTCCTGGGCTCAGCCAGGGATGTCCTGGGCACAGCCAGGAATGTCCTGGGCACTGCCAAGTATGTCTGGGCTCAGCCAGGGCTGTCCTGGGCTCAGCCAGGGGTGTCCTGGGCACAGTCAGGGATGTCTGGGCACAGCCAGGGATGCCCTGAGCACAGCCAGGGATGCCCTGGGCACTGACAGGTATGTCTGGGTTCAGCCAGGGATGCCCTGGGCTCAGCCAGGGTTGCTCTGGCCACAGCCAGGGATGCCCTGGGCTCAGCTGCTCCCAGCAGGGTGGAAATCCTGAATTCCCAGGGAGAAGGAGCAGATGGGAGCCACAGGCAGGGCTGGGGGTTCCAGGGAAGCAGGAGCAGTGCTGGGCCCCTCTGCTCTGACCCTGAGAGATCCCAGGAGATTCCCCAGGATTTCTGCAGGAACTCCAGGCTTTTCACCCCATCCCTCTCCCAGACCCAGGGCAGGGCAGGAACAGCCAGGATTCCCTGTTTGTGCCTTTTGCTGTCTGCATTCCCTGAGAGGGAAGGGCTGGGTTCCCTGAGAGCAGGCAGAGCTCAGGACAAGCAGAGTTGGGACATTCAGAGGGGACAGGGCAGCCAGGCCAGCCGGGGGGATGGAGCTGCAGGAGCCCAGCCTGGCACAAATTCTGGGGGATTTCTTGTAGGGATGACCTGGAATCATTTCCAGGCTCCTTTGCTCCCTGTCTGGCACTGCTGGTTGCAAATACCAAGGGCTACATCTGACCTGGTGCAGAACCTTTGTCCCAGCCTAAATCTGTATTTCTTAAATCAGAGTGGCCTCACTTGGAGAATGCACTGAGAGTTCCCCACTGCCTCAGCAGAGCTGGGCAGGTGTCACAGAGAACTTTCCTGAAAAATCCTTTCCTTAAGATTTTTCCTCCTGAGAAGCTGAGAGGCCTCAGGAAAAAAATGTAAACGTTGATTATCTGCTGCTGTGGAATGCAACAGGTGCATCTGGGATTGGTCTCATGGGGTTGTTTCTGATTAATGGCCAATCACAGTCAGCTGGCTCGGACACAGAGCCTGAGCCAGCAACCCTTGTTTACCATTCCTATTCTTAGCCAGCTTTCTGATGAAATCCTTTTCTTCTATTCTTTTAGTATAGTTTTAATGTAATATATATAATAAAATTATATAAATATAAATAAAATAAAAATAAATCAAGCCTTCTGAAACATGGAGTCAGATCCTCATCTCTTCCCTCATCCTGGGACCCCTGTGAACACGGTTACAGGCAGGCAGAACATTGCCGTGATCAGTCAGGAGATGAAAAATCAGAAAATGGGCTTGCTCTGTTCAAGAGGAAATAAATCAGAGGGGATCCTGTAGGGATTGATGGAATTACAAAGAGAAGAGCAAGAGGCATCAAACCTGGTACTTGGTATCTCTTGCTGGGTATAAAACACCAATTTCTAACCCAGAACTAATTTTCCTTCTGACTTACCTTGTTTCTCTGAGGACACAGCCTTGCATGGAGTGAGGCAGCATCCTGCAGGGAGACATCCCTGGAAAAGGAGCTGCAGATCAGCCTGGGAGCCCCGGGGATGGAGCCTCCTGCTGCAGCCTCTCCCTTCCTGGGGAGGTGCCTGGGCTGCCCAGGGGTGCTCTGGGCATGGGGCTGCACAAGGTGGAACAAATCAATGCCCTGAAAGCAGCCCCTGCTGCAGCTCTGGAGGTGCCAGCCTGCTGGGCTGGGTCCAGCACACACCTGTGGGAGCTCAGCACATCCTCCCAATGTCCAGAGTCACCCAGAGAACCCTTGGGGGGCTCAGAGGTCCTGGAATGTGTCCAGACATTGTTGGTGGCTGGACTTTGACCCTTCTAGGGATGTGTGTGAGGACATGGAAGTCACTGGAGTTTGAGTGGTGGAGGGATCACACATTTACAGGGTGAAATATGGATTTTGGGGATTTTGGTACAGGGGTGTTATGGAGACAAGATGGAGGGAACTGGGTGTGTCCAGCCTTTCTCCTTCTTCTTCTTGGCCTCCATCTCCTGCTGTGATGGTGGCACTCACAGATTGGTTTAGAGTAGCAGCTCACTGTCTAACACAGGTGATGGGCATTGGACAGTAATTGTAAACATTGCACAGGTGGTTTGTAGTATAAAGACACAACAGCACCCCGGGGCAGGCAGAGTGCCTGGACTGTCTTGCTGAGCTGACCTCGGCAGGGCAGGAGAAAATTTTTTATAGATAAGATAAAATAAACAACCTTGAGCCCGAGAAATGAAGAGCCCTGACTCCTTCTTTAGCACCGGGCTGGGAAAACAGACTCTGGAACTTTTCTCGGGGTCACTGTGACAAACCAATGATCCCAACACACAGCCCCGGATTTACTGCCACACTCCAATTCCATGATTAACTCATTGGCTTGGGAAGGAATAATCCCAGCTAAGAGGCTTTTCCTCGCCACAGCTGAGTGGGTGATCAGAGCAGTTCATCCCAGCAATGCACAGGGCAGGGACTGGGGGTGTGCCAGGAGGAGCTGGGCTGGGCTGCTGTAACCCAGCAGGGTTAGGGGCTCCGTGTTCAGGGGAGTCCCAGGAGCATCACAGGGTGGGAAGGATGACAAAAAGTTCATGCTTTGAGTAGATTTTACCTGAGAGGGGTCAGCAGCCTCTGCCACATCTTCCCCACCCTCACCAAGGGGCCAGGAAAGTGCAGCTCATTCCTGGGACACCCCCAGGGATGGGCACTGCAAACCTCCCTGGGCAGCCCCTGCCAAGGCCTGAGCACCCTGATTAAAAAAAAAAAAACAATAAAAAATCCCAAAAATCCACATAAAAAAATCACAAAAAACCAAACTAATAAAAAACCAAAAAAAACCCCAAAAAGACCACAAACCAAAAAACAAACAAAATCACAAAAAACCAACGAAGAAACCAAAAAATCCAAACCAAAACAAACAACAAAAAATAAAATAAAATTAAAAAAAAAAACAAACAAAAAAAAAAGAAACAAAACTTACAAAAAAAACCCCAAACAAACAAATTAAAAAACCCCAAAAAACTGATGCCTTGTGCAGGATGCCCTAGAAGAGAGACTGGGCAGAGTTCCAGAATAAAGCAGGGATTGATTCACAGCATCTCCTCCATGGATCCACCTTGGGCAGCACCAGAGCCCAGCCAGGGCTGCACCCAAGATGAATAAAAATGACCCCAAAATGAACCCAAGATGAACCCAAATGGCCCCAAAATGAACCCAAGATGAACCCAAATGGCCCCAAAATGCACGATGGGCACGGGGTCTGTCCCTGGGATCAGCTCTGCTCCATTTGCATCTTGCAGTTCATTGTCCCATCCCAGCTTTAGCCCAGGCAGTCCCATCCTTGTTTTTCTCTCTCCAGCCCACGGGGTTTGTGCTCCTGGGCTGAGATTTGGATCATTTGTCCTTGGTGCCCAGCTGGAGCAGGAATTGTTTTGTGTCCCTGCTCTGTGCACAGAGCTCAGCATCCCCTGGTGTGAGCCCAGCCCCACACACTAAAGCAGCTCAGAATGGGAAAACAGAAAAGCCAAAGCTGAGGCATCACCTCGTTCCTTGGGAAATCCCTGCTGAGTTGAGTTAGAGGGAACATCCCCAGGACACCTGGCAGGATCCTGTCACACTCCTTTATCCATTCCTTGGAAAATTATTCCCTCTCAGCCAACAGAATGTGAAATCCAGATCAGTGCCCACGCCCCAGACTGCCAGTGCAGGGATCAGAATGTGCCAACCATCATTAAATTACATTCTGCTGTTTATTCCATTGTGCTTATGGTGTTATTTTTCTCCCCATTCCAGCCATGGGATAAACGATCCCATTGTGCAGCCCAGTCTGAGGGCCTGCCTGCCAGGATGGGATATTTGTGTAAATCAGCCCCGTGCCTGCCTGCCATCCCAGCCCTGCTCATTTGTGTCCTGGTGCCACTCCTGATTACCCACTTGGGCACAGATTGCTGCAATCAGGGGCAGGAGCAGCTCCCTGCACGGGGGCCTTGGATCAATCTCCTGATCACAGCCACAATCCATGGCCTGGATAAATGCCTGTAACTTTGCACTTTGGGCATTCATTAACTAATTAATGCCACTGATTGCAAGGAGAGGCAGGTAGAGCTGTGAATCAACACGCAGAAGCAGCATGAAAAGAGTGAAGGAAGAGTAGAACTGGAGACACAAATGAGGGTGGAGGGGCTTTGATGGCTCCTAACTCAGCACCCCTGGAAATAAACCCTGCTCAGGCTCAGAGCTCCCCCAGAACCTGCTCAGACCTGCAGCATTCTCCTGCTGCTCTTCTCAAGCTGCTGGCCTGCAGAAACAAGTTTGGTCTTGATTCCTTCATGGTTTACACCCACCTTGAGCACATTGTCCCTGAGGATCTCAGCTCAGAGCCAGGCTGGGACTGGGGTCCCACAGCCAAACCCAAACCCACCAGGGCTGCTCCTCCCTGAGCCCTCCCAGCACAATTCCAGGGATGCCGAGGCTGGAATGCAGGGCTGGGGAATTCCAGGCATTGCAGCACAATTCCCGTTGCTGAGGGATTCCAGGCAGTGCCCAGGTTCCACCTGGCTCAGCACAATTCCCGGGATGCTGAGGAATTCCAGGCAGTGCCCAGGTTCCACCTGGCTCAGCACCTGGAGCTGCTCTCTCATCTGGGGGGGTTTGGTCACCTCTGTGCCCCACAGGACAGCCCCAGGAACACAGAATTATTTAACTTGGGGAGGACCTGAAGGTGACTGATGCAGCTGCTGGCAGCACTGCCCAGGCCACACTGACCAATGTCCCCAAGTGCCACCCCCAGAGGGCTGCTCAGCCCCCAGGGATGGCTCTGCCCAGCTCCCTGTGATAGCTCAGGTTTGGCTTTTCTGTTTTCCCATTCTGAGCTGCTTCAGTGTGTGGGGCTGGGCTCACATCAGGGGATGCTGAGCTCTGAGCACAGAGCAGGGACACAAAACAATTCCTGCTCCAGCTGGGCACCAAGGACAAATGATCCAAATCTCAGCCCAGGAGCACAAACCCCGTGGGCTGCAGAGAGAAAAACAAGGATGGGACTGCCTGGGCTAAAGCTGGGATGGGACAATGAACTGCAAGATGCAAATGGAGCAGAGCTGATCCCAGGGACAGACCCCGTGCCCATCGTGCATTTTGGGGCCATTTGGGTTCATCTTGGGTTCATTTTGGGGCCATTTTGGTTCATCTTGGGTTCATTTTGGGGCCATTTGGGTTCATCTTGGGTTCATTTTGGGGCCATTTTGGTTCATCTTGGGTGCAGCCCTGGCTGGGCTCTGGTGCTGCCCAAGGTGGATCCATGGAGGGGATGCTGTGAATCAATCCCTGCTTTATTCTGGAGCTCTGGTCTCTGCTCTGGGCAGCCTGCACAGGGCATCCCCAGCACATTGTCCACGAGGGCAGGAGGGCAAGGAGACACAAGTGTCATTAGCTGAGACCAATCAATTGTGGGATCAATTAAACAATCAGCTGAGCTGTGGGGGCACAGACCCTGCTGATGCCCCTTTTCCAGACAATCTGGGTCATTGCAGGCTCCTGCTGACCCTTCAGACAGGAGCTCTGCTGAACTCAGAAATGGGGAGGGGCATTAAACATATTTCCCATTTGCTTATTTACAGTAATATAACAAAACATTATATAAAATTATGTAAAATCATATTACAATAAAATATAAATTATACAAAATTATATACAATCTATCAATATATTATTCTATATTATTATAATTATTATATTAATTATTAATTAATCAATAGTTATATAACATATTTATGTTAAAATAAAATAGCAATAATATAAAATTATATACACTCTATCAACATATTAGTTATTATACATTATAATTATTATAATTATTATTATTAATTATTAATTAATCAATAGTTATGTAACATAATAATGTTAAAATAAAATATAAAGAATACAAAATGACATACAGTCTATCAACATATTAATTATTATATATAATAATTATATTAAGTATTATTAATTATTAATTAGTCAGTAGTTATATAACATAATAGATTAATGTTAAAATAAAATATAAATAATACAAAATTATATAGAATCTATCAATATATTGATTATTCTATATTATTATAATTATCATATTAAGTATTATTAATTATTAATTAATCAATAGTTATGTAACATAATAGATTAATGTTAAAATAAAATATAAATAATAAAAAATTATATACAGTCTATCAATATATTGATTATTATATTTATGATAATTATTATATTAAGTATCATTAATTATTAATCAATCAGTAGTTATATAACACAATAGATGAATGTTAAAATAAAATAGAAACAATATAAAATTATAAAATAGAATATAACAAATCCTGTATTTCCTTTATAAGCCCTGGCACAGGGCCCAAGGACACAGCGAGGCTGGGGGAAAGTGCTGCCTTTGTCTCTCCAGCAGCTCCACTCCTGCTAGTGCTGGGCCCCATCTCTGCAGCCAGCACCCCCAATAAACAGAATAATTTACAGAGAAACCTGACTGTGATAGTGGAGCCCTGAAAATGTTAAAGACAGAACTCTAAAATGTTGGGCTTTGTGTTTTCTCAGATCACTGCACCTGCATAAGCAGTATGATAAATGATATAATTGTTAGATGTGATGATTGTTTAGTAACTAAATATAATTATTATATAACCATAAGAAGAACTTATGAGAAGGAAGAAGATTAATTAGTAATTAAATATAATTATTGTATAACCATAAGAAGAACCTATGAGAAGGAAGAAGATTAATTAGTAATTAAATATAATTATTATATAACCATAAGAAGAACCATGAGAAACTATGTTGGAAATTTAACAGGGCTATGTTTAGCTGAAATCTCTGTATACAATAGAACAATGTAAGTTTAATAATTAACATGAAAGTGATGTAACGATAGAGTATAAAACACCTTCACCTGGAATGTATGGTGGGAATCAGATTTGGGTAATACCCTGATTCCCAAGAGCTCTTAAAATAAAAAGCACCACATATAATCCCTGTGTGATTCTGTACACAAAGGGGTTTCTGTACATGAAGTGTGTTTCTGGACACAAAGGGGGTTTCTGGACATAAAGAGGATTTCATAATCCCTGTGTGATTGTGTGTGTTTTGAACCCTAACAACTGCAGCTCATGGAAGCAGTGACAGGATAGTCCTGCTCTTCTGCATTGGAATTTTTACTTTCCTTTGGCTTTTTTAAAATTGAAAGTCAAATGGATTTTTTTTTTTTTTCAGAAACTGCCCGAAGCAAAGACTTTAATTTTGAAGCAGTTCACTGTTCTGCTTTCCCCAGGGCATCCCAGGGCAAGGGAGGTTTGGTGCAGCAATTTCAGAGGCTGGCATGGAGCACACTGCCTCTGTTCACTGCTGAGACCTCAGCACCAGGAAGCAGAGGCAGTGATTTGAAAGATTTACTCATTTTTAATTAGTGAGAAGGAAAAACCCATCAGTGCCTCACCTGGATCCTCTCCTGTCAGTGCCAGAGAGGAGAGACCATCAACGCTGCTGGGCTGGGACCTGGGCTGGCCCTGCAGCCACCACTGACCCTGCCTGAGCCCAACACAGGGACTGCAGGGCCCAGAAACCCCTTTGTGTGCAGGAAACCCTTTGTGGGCAGAAACCCCTTTGTGGGCAGAAACCCCATTTATGTACAGAAACCCCATTTATGTACAGAAATCCCATTTATGCCCAGAAATGCCCTTTATGTCCAAAAATCCCTTTATTTCCAGAAATCCCCTTCATGTCCAGAAATCCCCTTTATTTTCACAAACCCCTTTATGTCCAGGAATCCACTTTATGTCTAGAAATCCCCTTTATTCCCAGCAATCCCATTTATTCCCAGCAATCCCCTTTATTCCCAGCAATTCCCTTTATTCCCAGCAATCCCATTTATTCCCAGCAATCCCATTTATGTCCAGCAATCCCCTTTATTCCGGGCAATCCCGTTTATTCCCAGCAATCCCATTTATTCCCAACAAACCCCTTTATTCTCAGCATTCCCTTTTATTCCCAACAATCCCATTTATTCCCAGAAATCCCCTTTATTCCCAGCAATCCCATTTATTCCCAACAATCCCCTTTATTCCCAGCAATCCCATTTATTCCCAGCAATCCCGTTTATTCCCAGCAATCCACTTTATTCCCAGCAATCCCATTTATTCCCAGCAATCCCCTTTATTCCCAGCAATTCCCTTTATTCCCAGCAATTCCCTTTATGTCCAGCAATCCCTTTATTCCCAGCAATCCCCTTTATTCCCAGAAATCTCGTTTATTCCCAGAAATCCCATTTATTCCCAGCAATCCCATTTATGTCCAGCAATCCCCTTTATTCCCAGCAATCCCGTTTATTCTCAGAAATCCCATTTATTCCCAGCAATCCCCTTTATATCCAGCAATCCCATTTATTCCCAGCAATCCCGTTTATTCCCAGAAATCCCCTTTATGTCCAGCAATCCCATTTATTCCCAGCAATCCCCTTTATTCCCAGCAATCCCATTTATTCCCAGCAATTCTCTTTATTCCCAGCAATCTCGTCTATTCCCAGAAATCCCCTTTATGTCCAGCAATCCCATTTATTCCCAGCAATCCCCTTTATTCCCAGCAATCCCGTTTATGTCCAGCAATCCCCTTTATTCCCAGCAATCCCCTTTATTCCCAGAAATCCCGTTTATTCCCAGCAATCCCCTTTATCCCATTTATTCCCAGCAATCCCGTTTATTCCCAGAAATCCCATTTATTCCCAGTAATCCCATTTATGTCCAGCAATCCCATTTATTCCCAGCAATCCCATTTATTCCCAACAATCCCCTTTATTCCCAGAAATCCCATTTATTCCCAGCAATCCCCTTCATTCCAAACAATCCCGTTTATTCCCAGCAATCCCGTTTATTCCCAGAAATCCCCTTTATTTTCAGAAATCCCCTTTATGTCCAGAAACACCTTTACATCTAGAAATCTCCTTTATGTCCAGAAATTCCCTTTATTCCCAGAAACCCCCTTTATGTCCAGAAACCCCATTTATGTCCAGCAATCCCGTTTATTCCCAGCAATCCCCTTTATTCCCAGCAATCCCCTTTATTCCATTTATTCCCAGCAATCCCATTTATTCCCAGAAATCCCATTTATGTCCAGCAATCCCATTTATTCCCAGGAATCCCCTTTATTCCCAGCAATCCCCTTTATTCCCAGCAATCCCCTTTATCCCATTTATTCCCAGCAATCCCCTTTATTCCCAGCAATCCCCTTTATCTCATTTATTCCCAGCAATCCCCTTTATCCCATTTATTCCCAGCAATCCCATTTATTCCCAGCATTCCCGTTTATTCCCAGCAGTGGGGGCAGAGCTGGGCACTCCCCCGAGCCCCCGGAGCTGTTCCCCAGCCCTGGGCAGGGTTTGCCCTCCCTGTGCCCTCTCTGGCACTCAGCTCCTGACTCCAGAGGGTTTTCCTGCCTCGGTGCCCTCTCAGCCACACTGGGATGTTCTGGAGGCTGCAGGAGCAGCGTTTGTTTCACAATAAAGCCATAAAAACACACAGCTGCAATTTGTAAGGAGATCTGTGCACAAGATCCAGACACATCAACCTCCAGCTGACTGTGTCTGAATTATTAAATCAATATTTTATTCTTTTAGGAGGAAAAAACATCACATCTGAGGGGAAAATTATTTTTAATACAAACAAAACACGGGCCTTGAAAGGCTCAGCCTACCGTGCCTACACTCACAGCCCCCTCAGATGGAGAAGGTCTTTATTAAAAATGCTCTTTAAAGTTAAATGAATTCTTGTTTTGCAGGCAGTGCCTGTTCCAAGCAGAAGCACAGCTTTGCTGTGATTCCAGGGAAAGGCTTTTCTCTTCAAAAGAGAAAAAGGAGAAATACATAAAAAAAAAAAAAAATTCGTTTCGTGGGGTAAAGCCTGGTCTAAGAACTGACTGGTTTGGGTTGGAGGGACCCCAAATCCCCCCAGTGCCACCCCAGCCTTGGAGGGACACCTCCCACTGTCCCAGGTGCTCCCAGCCCCAATGTCCAGCCTGGCCTTGGCAATTCCATCCCAGCCCTTCCCAGGGAGCAATTCCTTCCCAATATCCATTCAAATCTCCACTTTCCCAGAGGGACCCCACTCCCTGTGTACCCCCAGTGTCCCCACATTCCAGCCTGGCCTTGGGCACTGCCAGGGATCCAGGGGCAAATCTGGGAATTTTGCTGGTCAATCCCCACCTGGTGCCATTGCTTCAGAACCAGTGATGGCCACGTTGACTCCAACGGGTGAACATGAAAAAGTTCATTTGGAGAGGTTTCAGTGAATCCTTCCAGCCCAGAAATGTCCCAGCAGAGCTGGAGACCCCCTCCCTGAAAAGCTGCCTGGGATGTGCAGCTCGAGCAAGCAGGAGAATTTACAGAGACTGGGATTTTTTCTCTCTAAATAAATAACAAGCTGAGAAAGAAGAGGAGTGTTCAGAGAATGCTCAGTGAGTTGGCAAAGATTCCTTTGCCTTTTTTGAAATCAAACCCTTCATTTTATCAGCAGCTGACTACAAAATGAGCTACACAAGGCACTGGGGGAAGGAGATGATCTTTAAGGTCCCTTCCAAGCCAGAGCATTCAATGATTTACCTTGAAAATTATACTCAGAGTTAAATATTGGCAAATTATTCACTTCTATTAAAGAAGGAGAAGGAAAGGGATGGGGTTGTGGTCTGCAGTGAAGGTGAGAGCACAGGATCAGCTCTCTGACTGCTCATTATTTAAAAAAAAGAACAAAAAATAAAATCCTTGCTTCTCTCCCAAAGCCAAGCCCTGCTGAGCACCTGGATGAGGAAATACAACAATCAAAAAGCAGCTGGAGACTCCTCCTTCCCTCGCAGGAGAGGAGGGGAAAAGTTCAATTTAGAGCAATTTTGACAAATCTGAAGCATCCAGTCAGGGCTGAGAGGAACTTCTCACAAACTCCTAAAAGCTCCCAGCCAGCTCCAGGTCTGTCTCTGGGAAGGGAAACTGGGACAAACTGGGAATGCAGAAATGCTGTTTTTCCTTGCAAAGGCGAAGGAGTTTTCCCTTTCTAGGAAAAACATCATTTCTGCATTTCCAGTTTGTCCCAGTTTGGCCCATTCCCCTCCCCAGTGTGGAGCCTTTAAACACAGGAACCTCAGGGGGAAGGAACCCATGGAGAAGGGCCAGGATTGCTCTGGGAACAGAGATTGAATTGGGAAGAGCCAGGGCAGAGGCAGCAGTGCCAGGGAAACACAGAGTGTGGAGCCTGCACTGGCCCTTGGCATAACCCAGCTGGAATTGCTCACAGAAACACCCAGAGCATCCCTCTCTGCATCCAGAGGAGAAAATTCAGAGCCTCCTGGGAGCTCTGCCATCATTTGTTCTCATTTCTCTGACTTCTCTTCATTTCTGCTCAGGATTAGCTCTCCCACAATGATCACAGCAAAGGGAAACCTGCTCCCAGGGGGTGCCATGAAAGCAATATTTACCAAAGTAAACCCAAGCAAAGAAATCAAAATATGAAGAACTGAGTTAAAAACAAAACAAAACAAAAAAACAAAAACAAACAATCACAAAGTCCTTCAAAAAGAGAATGAAAATGGTTTTAACTCTTGCTCAACCACTAAAAAATCTGTAACATTTTTGGGAGGCTGAAAAGCAGAGAAAAAAACCATCCCAAACCGACCAAAACCTCCCAAAATCATCCTTTGCACATCTTCACATCACCCACGTTGTGCACAGTTTGTTCCCTCAGGATTTTACCTCAATGAAGAAAAGCCACATAACATTATCACCTTTGATTTTTGCTCCTGTTTATCTTGGGTTCAGAGCAGTACAAGCCAGCCAAGGATGTCAGCACACAAACTGCTCCCCACATTCCCCAAGCAAAGCCATTTGCAGCATTTTATTGGCACATGAAGCCAAAACGAGCAATGTCGGAATGGGGGCGGGACAAACGGACACAAGAGATCTCTGCAGCCAGGGCTGGAACTTGGGGTTCATTGCAAAGGGCCTGGGTGCAGGGCCCTGCTGGGATTTGGGGTTTATTGCAAAGGGCCTGGGGGCAGGGCCCTGCTGGGATTTGGGGTTCATTGCAAAGGGCCTGGGTGCAGGGCCCTGCTGGGAGCTGCAGCCACAGCTGGAGCAGGACTGAGAGAAGAGAGGGGGAGAGAGGGTGAGAGTAAAAGGGGTGAGAACTGAGAGTGTGGGAAGAAGTGGAAGATGCAGTGGAAAGAGCAAAGAGAAGGGAAGGGAAGAAAAGGGGTCGAAGTTCCCGTTACAATACAATAAATCATCTTCTGTGCTGAATATTCTGATTCTCACTAACCAATCCAGTACAACATACAAATCCTACAGCATTTCCATACAGCCTATAAGAATCACTACATTACCATACTGTGCTACATTTTAAACCCTAAAAACTCCTCTTTGGCCCCTTCTGCCAAGCTGCAGGGTCTGCTCTGACCCTTGGGCCTGTCTGCAAGCAGAGGGTGTTGTTCTATCACAAGGGGGTCACCTTCAGCTGGCCATGCCATTGTTTTCCAGTTGTTCAGTAACTGAGGGATCTCACAGCTTCCTTTCATTTCAATCTCGCTTATAATTTCCTTATTCTCAAAATCTTTTGCCAGGCAATCATATTGATAAGGCTTTCCTGTTCCATCTACCCCAACAGAGCAAGCTCAAGCCCTTGGCAGCCCACTCCACCTTAATCTAGCTTTTAATGACAATTTCCTAATTTTCAGTGCCTTGTCCTTGGGGAGGCACACCCCGAGCTCCATGTGGGGATACCCTGGGTTCACTCTCCTCCCTGTGATCCAACCAACCCCAAATGAAGCTGCTCTCCATGGCCTGGCCTGGCCTGGCTGCCTGGGGAGCTCCCAGTGTCTCCCAGTGCTCTTGGTTGAACTGAAAATCATTTAAAACCACTAAAAAACATTAAAAACCACTAAAAACCATTAAAATTATTAAATCCATTCCACTCCTTGACGTGTTTTTCCACCCTGAAAACTGAACAAAATGGAGATATCCAGAAGCCCCAGGGCACTCACCTGAGCAGGAGCACATCCAGGAGATCCCTGAGGGATGTGAAACCAGGGACACAGATACCTGGGCTGGCCTGGGCAGTGGCAGGGCCTGGCTCAGCCCTTTTCCCTGTCCCTGCCCACCCCACAGCCAGGAATCCCCTCCCAGTGTCCCACCAACCTCCCCTCTGGCACTGGGCAGCCATTCCCCCTCATTCTGGCACTCTGAAGTATTCCAAGCTCATTTTCCCAAGGCAGCAGAAAGTTCCTTCATCGCCTTGATTATGAAAATATCCAGCACACATCTAAATAAAAATTACTGGGAGTTGGAGAAAGTATCTCACTGACTGCAAGCAAACAGAAGTCTATGGATTTATGGAGCAATAAATTAAAATTTAGGTTTCCTGGGAAAAAAATCACAATCAGAGCATCTTTGGAGCAGCACAGAGATATCCTGATGTCCCTCCAGGCACATCCCACCTGTGCAGCCAGAGTGACTCTTCTGTTCCCAATATCCTCAGATTTCTGATGGATCTCACTGGAAATTGCACACAAATCTTGACTGGCAGGAGCCCCCTCTGGTTTTCCATCTCTCCAGTAAAAATCAGCAGCCCTGTGTTATTTTCCCCATTATTTCCTGGAATCCCAGAGTGTCCCAAGCTGGAAGGGACCCACAAGGATCCAGTCTAACCCCTGGCCCTGCACAGACACCCCAACAACCCCCACCCCATCCCTCACAGCATTTTCCACTTGAGTTCTAGCAAAAAAAAAACCTCTTCAACAAGTTTCACCCCTAAAATCAGGCTTGAAACGCTTCTTAATTACAAAAGTTAAATATTTATTTATACAAATATGATGAGAAAAATCTCATGCAGACTCTTCACACACAGGAACAGAACCCAAATCCAACTGGGATGGCTTCACCACAGAACTGGGGTTGGAAGGCTGAGGGGAACCCTGCCCACGGCAAGTTCTGGGCCAGAGAGTTCTCCCATGGAACATGTGCCAAGGTTTCCACACTCTTCACCAAGATTTACAATGAATAGCTGATTACTACTACTCAAGGACTGGACAGAGACAGATGAGCAGTGGGAGTGGGTCCTGCAGACCACCAGACCCCACACGCTTGGTGGGAATGCAGAGGTGCCAAAAGATTGCTTGAGATAATTCTCCTAAATGATGGAAATGCCTTGAGATTGCTCTGGATGGCATCTGCTTCTGCTTAATTATAAATCTGCATCGGAGTCATAACTTGTGTATATTACAAGAAATTTGCATAATTAAAACAATTAAGGGATTGACATATCATGGCAATTAGAAATGCATCGAACTCTGGATGTTGTACAAAAGAGAGCTTCAATATGAAACATTAATTCTTTGAGAACAGAACGTCCTTCCCACTCCTGCAGAACAGCCTTTCCCCCTGCAGAGGGGGCTCCCCAAACTCCCTTCAGAGGCAGCTTTGACCCCTCACACCTGGTGCTGCTCTGGGACCCCGAGCGTCTCCTCCTTTCCTGGACCCCCTTCCCGCAGCCCAGCCCGGGCTCGTGTCTTTATTGCCAGCTCCACTTGCTCTTATCTCATTTTCCGCAGCCTTATCCTGTTTTCCTTGTCCCTCTTTTTGAGGATGAGGATGAACTGGTTGAAGAAATGCTCCTGGTCCTTCTTCTTGGGGACCAGGCGGAAGCGCTGGTCCCGGCCGTGCTTCTCGGCAAACTCCTTGAAGGTTGTCCTGGGGAAAGGCAAAGTCCCTGAAGGCTGTGCTGGGGGAAAGGGGACCTGGGCACCTGGGGCAGTGCCTGGCACCCCCAGGGTCCTGCCCTGCACCCACACCAAGAACCAGGGTGCTCAAAGAGAATCCCACTCTATTGCTGCTCAATAACAGCTGCTCGTAAGTAACTCGCTTGGGTTTTGGGATGGCAAAGTTAAATTCATTTTGCTTGGTTTTGCTTGCTAGACCATGATGCAAAAGGTACAAGGGTTGATCTTTGCTGTTTATAGCTTGGTTTTCATTATTATTTCATCTTTCCCTTACAGTACATAGTCTCTATTGCACCAATGGTGTCTTTTCTATCACCTCTACTGGGACCAGAAAAGGGACTGGGGAGCTGGGGCAGTGCCTGCCACCTGTCACAGACATCTTTTATGAAAAATCCTTTCCTTAGGATTTTTCCTCCTGAGAAGCTGAGAGGCCTCAGGAACAAAATGTAAACATTGATTATCTGCTGCTGTGGAATGCAACAGGTGCATCTGGGATTGGTCTCATGGGGTTGTTTCTAATTAATGGCCAATCACAGTCAGCTGGCTCAGACAGAGTCCAAGACACAAACCTTTGTTATCATTCTTTTCTATTCTATTCTTAGCCAGCCTTCTGATGAAATCCTTTCTTCTATTCTTTTAGTATAGTTTTAATGTAATATATATCATAAAATAATCAATCAGCCTTGTGAACCATGGAGTCAGATCCTCATCCCTTCCCTCATCCTCAGACCCCTGTGAACACGGTCACAGCCACCCCCAGGCTCCTGCCCTGCACCCTCACCAAGAACCAGGGTATGGAAAATGGGACTGGGCACCTGGGGCTGTGCCTGGCACCCCCAGGCTCCTGCCCTGCACCCACATCAAGAACCAGGGCATGGGAATGTGTGACAGGAACGGGATGGAGAACCCTCCTCCTCCTCCTGGGATGGAGGAAGGTGAGCCCCACAAGGGCTCTGGGCACTGGGGCAGCCAGCAAGGATTAAAATGGGATTTCAGAAGGGTTGGTGGCTGGCAGGAGGCTGCTGAGCCAGTAAAGCCACGCTCACAGAGCAGGGACAGGGAGGTTTTATTTCAGCTCCTGCATGTTTTGTATTTCCAAGCCAGCTCTCTCCTAGCAGGGTTTTCTGCCTTCATTGCCTTTCAGGCTGCATGCCCGGTTCCTTTCCCCAAGGTGACTCTTTGCTTTTTATTGGAAATATTTGGGATTTATTCCTCTCATTGTGTGCCTAAATCAAGGCAGGGAAAGGAGCTTCCTCAGTGCTTTGTTGTCCCAGTGAGCTCCCAAAACCCTTCAGGGGTGAAATGCCCCTGGCCTCTGGGCCAGCACAGCTTTTCCCCTGGGCACTGGGAATATCAGTGCTGCAAGCAGAGTTTGGGTGGGACATCAGCCCAGAATATCCCTAATTTTGTTGTAAAATGTTTCTTGTAATTACAATTATTCCAGCCCCACGTGCTGTTTGGATCCATGCACCCACGCAGGTCGTGCTGAATAATTATCTGCATGTTTTATCAGAGAAAACAGTCCTTTCTTTGTTCCAGCAATTTAACAATATTTATAATATAAACCCCTTTATTTTCATGTAATTTACAAATGAGAAAGCACTGCCCTAAGCACTGCCACTGCCACTGTGTGAGTCTGGATCCATTGCTAGCAAAACAAAGTAAAACATAAATTGTGCCTTGCACGCTGTATTTTAAATTAATCACAGAATTGTGGAGCCACAGAAGGGTTTGGGTTGGGAGAGACCTCACAGATCATCTTGTTCCAGCCCCCTGCCACAGGCAGGGACACATTCCATGGATTTAATGGTGTGGCATTAACAGGAACTTTGAGAAATTATATTTCTCTTCCACCAAAGCCCAAGACTAAATGCAATTTCTGAGTAATTACACCTGCATGTGTAATAGGGATGAGACTGAACATTGTGGTACTGATTTTCCATAAGTGTGTTCTATGATCACTGCATATACAGGAATATAAAATAAATGTGCTGTGCAAAGTGCTGCACGTTCTGAGGGAGAGAGGGAGAGGGGAAGGGACAGGGAGAGGGAGAGTGGGAGACACAGATGGAACATTTCCTCTCCCAGGAATGCAACAAAATTCTGGAAAATACCAGGGAAGAGATGCCACCCCAGCATTGGAACTGGCATCTTCCTCTTGCTAGGAAGAATTCTGGGCTGAGAAGCTCAGCCTAAATGACAAAGCCGAGCTTCCCAACCCCGCCTAAGGCAACACCCACCTGGGGGATAACTTGGATTCTTCCAGAAGCTTCTTGAATTCTTCCTTGGCCAACAGCAGCTTGTTCTTCTTCTCTTTGTACTCCTCCCTGACCCGGGTCTTGACAAACTGCTCGAAAATCTGGCCAGGGAAGGGAGCCAGGACAAGGAGTTATGGACAAAGCCTTGGGGGTTTTGGCAAGCCCAGGGCCTGCAGTCCTCATCTGCCTCCCCACGTGCCCAGGAGCTTTTATCACATCACCCCCAAGGACTGGCTCCATGTCCTGGCTGCAATTGGGCATTAATTAAAGGGAAGCAGAGCTGGTATTGATCCCAGAGCCCCACACTGGTTTGGGCAGGAAGGACTCCAAGCCCAGCCAGTGCCAGCCCTGCCATGGCTGATAAAATGATTCCATGGCTGATAAAATGATGATTCCATGGCTGATAAAATGATGATTCCATGGCTGAAAAAATGATTCCATGGCTGATAAAATGATGATTCCATGGCTGATAAAATGATGATTCCATGGCTGATAAAATGATGATTCCATGGCTCCAAGGAATGTCTCTTGACTGACTCATGTGCCCAGGTGTTGTCCTTGCCCATTCCCTGAAATGAATCCCCAACTCTCTGCTCAGCTCTTTAGCAGCCCTTTCCATCCTGGCAGCTCCTCATACATTTTCATTCCTGTGTTTCCTTATTATTTTGTTTCACTTTTTTTTTCCTTAGGAAAGGAGATATTGGAAAGGGAGCAAATGAAGATGTATGTGCCCAGTCCTGTGGTAAATACCTACAGGAAGCTCTCTGGAGAGCCACGGGACAATATGGAATAAGTTCATTTTTCATCCTGTTTATTTAAAAAATGGACGATTCAATATTAAAAATTATTCCTTCTGCAGGATGACAAAAGACTTTTAAGGGAGAGAAATAACCACAGAACAGCACATTCACCTTCCCTGCAAATCCCTGCATCTCTCCTGAACTCTGCAGACTCATCTGCAGACTTTGGAACCCTTAGTGCTCATTAATGCCCAAATTACCAAGGCAGCAAAACCCCACATCCCTTTGGAGCTCCAGAAAAACCCAACCCTGGCAGAGAGTGAGCCCCAGTGCTCTGTCCAGTGGGGTCAGCACCAACCCCTGCCACACTCCTGGGAAAAATCCTGAACAGTGGAAATCCAGCAGTGTCTCTGCACTGTCCCAATAATCCAGGGCAGAACCTTCCTCTGGGGCCATTTCCCTGAGAACCCAGCCAGGTTCCCCATTCCCAGGTTCCCATTCCCAGCTCCCCATTCCTGGTCCCCATTCCCAGGTTCCCTATTCTTATTTCCCATTCCCAGGTCCCCATTCTAAGTTCCCTGTTCCTGGTCCCCTTTCCGAGGTCCCCATTCCCAGGTTCCCCATTCCCAGGTTCCCTATTCCTGGTCCCCATTCCCAGGTTCCCCATTCCAAGTTCCCATTCCTGGTCCCCATTCCCAGCTCCCCATTCCCAGGTCCCCATTCCCAACTTTCCCAGGCTCAGGAGCTGTTCCTGCCCCCCAAGGGTCGCTGTGATCAAACCTTGGAGCAGCTGCTTGTCCAAGGAGAGAGCCCTGAGAACCACAGAATATCCTGATGGGAAGGGACTCACAACTCCCAGACCCCAAACCCACAGAGCCCAGACCCCAAACCCCACAGAGCCCAGCTCCCAGACCCCACAGAGCCCAGACCCCAAACCCCACAGAGCCCAGCTCCCAGACCCCACAGAGCCCAGCTCCCAGACCCCACAGAGCCCAGCTCCCAAACCCCACAGAGCCCAGATCCCAGACCCCACAGAGCCCAGACCCCAAACCCCACAGAGCCCAGCTCCCAGACCCCACAAACCCAATCCTGTGCCTGGTGAGCATCCCCCTGATGGGCAGAGCCAAACCTGTGAGTGTTCCCAGGGAAATTCAGATTTTATGGAATTCTTTTCCCCTCCCAGGGTAGCTGCTGCAGGATCCTGGTCAGTCTGGGGGTGCTGGCTGCAGCAGGGCCATGGGGCTGGGGCATGGGGCACTCACCTGGGGGACAGGGCACTCACCTGGGGCAGGGGGCACTCACCTGGGGGTTGGGGCACTCACCTGGGGCTCAGGGCACTCACCTGGGGCACAGGGCACTCACCTGGGGCACGGGGCACTCACCTGGGGCATGGGGCACTCACCTGGGGCTCAGGGCACTCACCTGGGGCACAGGGCACTCACCTGGGGCATGGGGCACTCACCTGGGGCTCAGGGCACTCACCTGGGGCACAGGGCACTCACCTGGGGCTCAGGGCACTCACCTGGGGCACAGGGCACTCACCTGGGGCAGGGGGCACTCACCTGGGGGACAGGGCACTCACCTGGGGCTCGGGGCTCTCACCTGGGGCTCAGGGCACTCACCTGGGGCATGGGGCACGGGGCACTCACCTGAGGGACAGGGCATTGAACGGGGCTCAGGGCACTCACCTGGGGCTCGGGGCACTCACCTGGGGCATGGGGCACTCACCTGGGGCACAGGGCACTCACCTGGGCTCAGGGCACTCACCTGGGGCATGGGGCACTCACCTGGGGCACAGGGCACTCACCTGGGCATGGGGCACTCACCTGGGGCATGGGGCACTCACCTGGGGCACGGGGCACTCACCTGGGGCTCAGGGCACTCACCTGGGGCATGGGGCACTCACCTGGGGCACAGGGCACTCACCTGGGGCTCAGGGCACTCACCTGGGGCATGGGGCACTCACCTGGGGCAGGGGGCACTCACCTGGGGCACGGGGCACTCACCTGGGGCTCAGGGCACTCACCTGGGGCATGGGGCACTCACCTGGGGCACAGGGCACTCACCTGGGCATGGGGCACTCACCTGGGGCTCGGGGCACTCACCTGGGGCTCAGGGCACTCACCTGGGGCTCAGGGCTCTCACCTGGGGCTCGGGGCACTCACCTGGGGCATGGGGCACTCACCTGAGGGACAGGGCATTGAATGGGGCTCAGGGCACTCACCTGGGGCACAGGGCACTCACCTGGGGCAGGGGGCACTCACCTGGGGGACAGGGCACTCACCTGGGGCTCATGGGTGGGCACCTGGGGCACTCACCTGGGGCAGGGGGCACTCACCTGGGGGACAGGGCACTCACCTGGGGCTCAGGGCTCTCACCTGGGGGACAGGGCACTCACCTGGGGCACAGGGCACTCACCTGGGGCAGGGGGCACTCACTGGGGCTCAGGGCACTCACCTGGGGGACAGGGCATTGAATGGGGCTCAGGGCACTCACCTGAGACATGGGGCACTCACCTGGGGCTCAGGGCACTCACCTGGGGCATGGGGCACTCACCTGGGGGACAGGGCATTGAATGGGGCTCAGGGCACTCACCTGGGCAGGGGGCACTCACCTGGGGGACAGGGCACTCACCTGGGGCTCAGGGCACTCACCTGGGGGACAGGGCACTCACCTGGGGCACAGGGCACTCACCTGGGGCTCAGGGCACTCACCTGGGGGACAGGGCACTCACCTGGGGGACAGGGCACTCACCTGGGGCTCAGGGCACTCACCTGGGGGACAGGGCACTCACCTGGGGCTCAGGGCTCTCACCTGCTTCCTCTCCTCGGGGTTGAGCAGGAGGTAGCGTGGGTCAAACACGATCTTGTGCAGCTCCTTCTCCCAGGTGGAGAACGCCGACACCTGGGCACACACGGAGCGTTTGTGAGGCTGTGAGTGCCCCGAGCTGGGCAGCCCTGGGCAGCACTCCTGGCGTGGCTGAAGGTGGATTTTAATCTCTGGCAGAGCTCTGGTGGCCCCTTGTCACAGACACATTTTATGGAAAATCCTTTCCTTGGGATTTTTCCTCCTGAGAAGCTGAGAGGCCTCAGGAACAAAATGCAAACATTGATTATCTGCTGCTGTGGAATGCAACAGGTGCATCTGGGATTGGCCTCATGGGGTTGTTTCTAATTAATTAATTAATTAATTAATTAATGGCCAATCATAACCCAGCTGGCTCGTGTTTTGTGGAGAGAGCCAAACACTCCACACCTTTGTGGAAGTTGTGAAGCTGGGGTGTTTATTACAGCACCAGATGCATATGGATATTCTAATCTCCACACAACTTCCACAGAGGTGTGGAGTTTTTGGCCATCTCTGCAAAACACTCAGAGTCTCTGTCCAAGACACAAACCTTTGTGATCATTCTTTCTTTTTCTATTCTTAGCCAGCCTTCTGATGAAATCCTTTCTTCTATTCTTTTAGTATAGTTTTAATGTAATATATATCATAAAATAATAAATCAGCCTTCTGAACCATGGAGTCAGATCCTCATCTCTTCCCTCATCCTGGGACCCCTGTGAGCACCATCACAGCCCCCAGGGCCAGGATGGGTTTGCTGCCCAGGACATTCCTGCCTGCAGCAGCTCCTCCAGCACGGCTGGGCAGGAAACCCATTCCCAGCTCCCCATTGCCAAGTTCCCATTCCCAAATTCCCCATTCCCAGCTCCCCATTCCCAGCTCCCCATTCCCAGCTCCCCATTCCCAAATTCCCCATTCCCAGCTCCCCATTCCCAGCTCCCCATTCCCAGCTCCCCATTCCCAGCTCCCCATTGCCAGGTTCCCATTCCCAGCTCCCCATTGCCAGGTTCCCATTCCCAGCTCCCCATTCCCAGCTCCCCATTGCCAGGTTCCCATTCCCAGCTCCCCATTCCCAGCTCCCCATTGCCAGGTTCCCATTCCCAGCTCCCCATTCCCAGCTCCCCATTCCCAAATTCCCCATTCCCAGCTCCCCATTCCTGGTCCCCATTCCCAAATTCCCCATTCCCAGCTCCCCATTCCCAGCTCCCCATTCCCAGCTCCCCATTCCCAGGTTCCCATTCCCAGCTCCCCATTCCCAGCTCCCCATTCCTGGTCCCCATTCCCAAATTCCCCATTCCCAGCTCCCCATTCCCAGCTCCCCATTCCCAGCTCCCCATTCCCAGGTTCCCATTCCCAGCTCCCCATTCCCAGGTTCCTATTCCCAAATTCCCTATTCCCAGTTCCCCATTCCCAGCTCCCCACTCCCAGGTTCCCCATTCCCAGCTCCCCATTCCAGGTCCCCATTCCCAAGTGCCCATTCCCAGGTTCCCCATTCCCAAGGTTCCCAGGCTCAGGAGCTGTTCCTGCACCCCAAGGATCCCTGTGATCAAACCTTGGATCAGCTGCTTGTCCAAGGAGAGAGCCCTGAGAACCACAGAATATCCTGATGGGAAGGGACTCACAACTCCCAGACCCCAAACCCCACAGAGCCCAGCTCCCAAACCCCACAGAGCCCAGCTCCCAGACCCCACAGAGCCCAGCTCCCAAACCCCACAGAGCCCAGACCCCAAACCCCACAGAGCCCAGCTCCCAGACCCCACAAACCCCACAGAGCCCAGCTCCCAGACCCCACAGAGCCCAGCTCCCAGACCCCACAGAGCCCACAGAGCCCAGCTCCCAGACCCCAAACCCCACAGAGCAGGCAGGAAATGCCATTTGTGCTGTAGCTTGGGCAGCAGAGGCACCAATGCCCACAAAGGGACAATTCCAAGCCCAGAGCTGGAGCTGGGGCACACAGGGAGGGCTGGCAGTGAACACCCCCAGAGCACCACAGGGATGGCAATGTGCCACCCTGCAGGGCTGGGAATGTGCCATCCTGCAGGGATGGGAATGTGCCATCCTGCAGGGATGGAATGTGCCATCCTGCAGGGCTGGAATGTGCCATCCTGCAGAGATGGGAATGTGCCATCCTGCAGGGCTGGGAATGTGCCATCCTGCAGGGCTGGGATGTGCCATCCTGCAGGGCTGGAATGTGCCATCCTGCAGAGATGGGAATGTGCCATCCTGCAGGGATGGAATGTGCCATCCTGCAGGGCTGTTCCCACCTCCTGAGCCCTGGGATCACAGAGCACTTTGGGATGGAGGGACCCCAGAGCCCACCCAGACCCATCCCCTGCCTGGCAGGGACAGCTCCCCCCAGCTCAGAACCTTCTACAGCATCCCTGCTAATTCACTGGCCACAGAAAATTCTGAAGGAAATAAAATATTCTAATCACTCCAACTAATTACAAAAGAATGAATTCAAAAAAAAAAAAAAAAAAAAAAAAAAAAAAAAGGATGTGAAGTATAATTAAAGAGTAATTAACACTCCAGCAGGAAAGCTCTGATGAAGCAAAGTGGCTTTAAGTGGACTCATTTTCCTCTCAGAGTGGCTTGAGACTGGAAAATCCAAAGCTTAGGCTGCCTTGGGGATCTGAGACCTTTGGGATACCCAAAACCCAGGCTGCCTTTGGGATCTGAGGCCATTGGAAAATCCAAAGTCCAGGTTGTCTTTGGGATCTGGGGCCATTGGGATTACCCAAAGCCCAGGCTGCCTTTGGGATCTGAGGCCATTAGGATTCCCAAAGCTCAAGCTGCCTTTGGGATCTGAGACTTTTAGAAAATCCAAAGCCCAGGTTGCCTTTGGGATCTGAGAGCTTTGGGATTACCAAAGCTTGAGCTGCCTTTAGGATCTGAGACCTTTGGAAAATCCAAAGTCCAGATTGCCTTTGGGAACTGGTGCCATTGGGGTTACCCAAGCTCAGGCTGCCTTTGGGATCTGAGACCATTGGGATTCCCAAAGCTTGAGCTGCCTTTAGGATCTTAGACCTTTGGGTTTCCCAAAGCTTGAGCTGCCTTTGGGATCTGAGACCTTTGGAAAATCCAAAGCCCAGGTTGCCTTTGGGATCTGAGACCATTGGGATTCCCAAAGCTTGAGCTGCCTTTAGGATCTGAGACCTTTCAAAAACCCAAAGTCCAGGCAGCCTTTGGGGTCTGAGACCTTTGGAAAACCCAAAACCCAGGCTGCCTTTGGGGTCTGGGGCCATTGGGATACCCAAAGCCCAGGTTGCCTTTAGGATCTGAGACCTTTAGAAAATCCAAAGCCCAGGCTGCCTTTGGGATCTGAGGCCACTGGAAAACCCAAAGCTCGGGCTGCCTTTGGGATCTGGGACCTTTGGGACACCCAAAGCTCAGGCAGCCTTTGGGGTCTGAGGCCATTGGAAAATCCAAAGCCCAGGCTGCCTTTGGGATCTGAGACCATTGGGATTCCCAAAGCTTGAGCTGCCTTTAGGATCTGAGACCTTTGGAAAACCCAAAGCCCAGGCTGCCTTTGGGATCTGAGACCATTGGGATTCCCAAAGCTTGAGCTGCCTTTAGGATCTGGGACCTTTGGGATACCCAAAGCCCAGGCTGCCTTTGGGGTCTGGAGCCATTGGGACACCCAAGGCCCAGGCTGCCTTTGGGGTCTGCAGCCAGGTCCCCCCAGCATCCCCTTCCCCCAGCCCTGTTCCCCTCCCTGTGCCCTGTCCTGAGCTCTGGGGTTCCCAGCAGCAGGAATTCTCTTTTCCTGGTGCCTTTCACACTCCCCTGGACCTCAGCTCTGTTCCCTGCACAAATCCCCCTCTGAGCTCAGGCTAATTAAGCTCAGACTGGTTCATCACATAATCATTCCAGCTGATGATTCTGTGCTTAGCAATTATTACACTGCACATTTGGCAAACATCACCTGAAATAACCTGGTAATTCTGATTTCATCCCAGGTACACCTCACACACCAATCCCCCTCTCTCCCTGGATTAAGGGAGAACCTTGAGAACAAAAACCCCCAGGAATCCTCTCAGAAGCCTTGGGAGCACCCAGCAGGGAGCAGACCTCCCTGGAAATTCTGGCTTAAAACGTGGATATTCTGATGCTGGGTGGGAGAAGGAGCCAGGAGAAACCTTAAATTCTCCTCTTCCTCTTGGAATTTTGTGGAAACTCTGAAATTTCCAGAAGAATATCCAGATTCCATTTTGACAGAGGAAAACTCACCCCAGGTTTCAGAATAAAGAGTGGCTGTGTCTTGGAGCTCCCCCAAACCCCCTCTATTTTTAAAATGTTACAATAAATATTCTTCTCTTGACATAATTTCTGTGGGAAGCTGCAGAACTCCACTGGCAAACTCCATCTGCTTTGAGCTCTTTGTGATTCCATCCAGCAGCTCCTTCAGGAGGAAAGGGCAGGGGGTGGTCATTCAATAATCAGATTTAAATGGCATTAATGGTCTCCCTGTGCTTCAGCCACGCCAAGCAGCTGCTGCTGAGCTGGACAGTTGGAAAATGTTCAGGGTAAAAGCAAAGTAACCTCTTCTCTCCTCATTTTTAAACATCAGCAAATCCAAACTGTGAATTTCCCAAATTTCTTTATTTTGGGAGCAAATCTTACATAGAAACAGCTGAGAATCCTGTTCTAGAACACCCCTAATCCTTCCAGACACTGACTTATGGCCCCCCGAGTTCCAACCTGCCAGCAAAGTCCTCACCCAGGGCTCCTTCATGGCCCTTCTGCATTCCTGCAGCATAAATAACAAGCTTTATTAATAAAGCAGCTCTGGGTGGGGATAATTCATTGCTGAGCTGCTGCAGCTCTAATTATCCCCCTTTAAAGCCTGCTGATTGCTGGGATAAATTTTATAGGCTTTAGTGCCTGACAGGAGCCACCTTGGGCTGTATTTCCTGCAGGAGTGACATTCCCTTTATGGGGTGCACGTGGGGCAGGCACAGGATCTGCCCCCACTGCTCCTTTTACCCCTCCCTGTCCCCCTGAGCCCCAACCCAGAGCATTCCCTGTGCTCAGCACAGCTGGAACCATCTCCAGAACATCCTTCCCCAAGGATCTGGATAAGCATTAATGGCTTTATGGTGCCAGAGGGTGGGGATGGATGGGAGATTGGGAATTGGGAATTGTTCCCTGGCAGGGTGGGCAGCCCTGGCACAGGTGCCCAGAGCAGCTGTGGCTGCCCCTGGATCCCTGGCAGTGCCCAAGGCCAGGCTGGACATTGGGGCACTGTCACAGACATCTTTTATGAAAATCCTTTCCTTGGGATTTTTCCTCCTGAGAAGCTGAGAGGCCTCAGGAACAAAATGCAAACATTGATTATCTGCTGCTGTGGAATGCAACAGGTGCATCTGGGATTGGTCTCATGTGGTTGTTTCTAATTAATGGCCAATCACAGTCAGCTGGCTCAGACAGAGAGTCTGAGCCACAAACCTTTGTGATCATTCCTTCCTATTCTATTCCTAGCCAGCCTTCTGATGAAATCCTTTCTTCTATTCTTTTAGTACAGTTTTAATATAATATATATCATAAAATAATCAATCAGCCTTCTGAACCATGGAGTCAGATCCTCATCCCTTCCCTCATCCAAGAACCCCTGTGAACAGCACCACAGTGGGAGGTGTCCCTGCCATGGCATGGTGGCACTGGGGGGGATTTGGGGTCCCACCCACCCCAAAGCACTGATGACCCCAGGGTTTTGGATGGGCAGTCAGTGCAGTTGGCTCCCTGGGCTCTGTGGTGATGGACACCCCAGAGCTGGCCAGGACAGGGCAGTGCCCACAGCCCCACGTCCCTCTGAGCCCCTGCTGGGACAGCTCCTGCCTTGGACATCCCTGGGGCTGTCTGGAAAGGGCCCCAGTCCCCAGGGGGGGCAGTGGGGACATGGACAGTGTCCCAGGGCTCAGGGACAGGACCCCAGCGTGGTCCCTGCCATGGCAGTGGGGACATGGACAGTGTCCCAGGGCTCAGGGACAGGACCCCAGTGAGGTCCCTGCCATGGCAGTGGGGACATGGACAGTGTCACAGGGCTCAGGGACAGGACCCCAGTGAGGTCCCAGCCATGGCAGTGGGGACATGGACAGTGTCCCAGGGCTCAGGGACAGGACCCCAGCGTGGTCCCTGCCATGGCAGTGGGGACATGGACAGTGTCCCAGGGCTCAGGGACAGGACCCCAGTGAGGTCCCTGCCATGGCAGTGGGGACATGGACAGTGTCCCAGGGCTCAGGGACAGGACCCCAGCGTGGTCCCTGCCATGGCTGCTGGCCCAGGGCACGGCCCCAGGGCTGTGCTGTGCCCCAGGAGGGCCATTCCTTACCCCCCTCTCCAGCAGCATGTCCCTGAAGTGGGTGATCCTCTCCTCCAGGGGTGGGGAGATCCGTGGGGCCGAGCCTTCCTCCCCTGCCTGCTCCTCCTCAGTGCCAGCCGGGCCTGCAGCCTGGCACTGCTCTGTTCTGGGCAGGGAAACACACACAGGGTTGGCACTGCTCTGTTCTGGGCAGGGAAACACACACAGGGTTGGCACTGCTCTGTTCTGCACAGGGCACACAGACAGGGTTGGCACTGCTCTGTTCTGCACAGGGCACACACAGGGTTGGCACTGCTCTGTTCTGCACAGGGCACACACACAGGGTTGGCACTGCTCTGTTCTGCACAGGGCACACACAGGGTTGGCACTGCTCTGTTCTGCACAGGGCACACACACAGGGTTGGCACTGCTCTGTTCTGCACAGGGCACACACACAGGGTTGGCACTGCTCTGTTCTGGGCAGGGCACACACACAGGGTTGGCACTGCTCTGTTCTGCACAGGGCACACACACAGGGTCAGCCATGCTCTGTTCTGCACAGGGCACACACACAGGGTTGGCACTGCTCTGTTCTGGGCAGGACACACACAGGGTTGGCACTGCTCTGTTCTGGGCAGGGCACACACAGGGTTGGCACTGCTCTGTTCTGCACAGGGCACACACAGGGTCAGGCACTGCTCTGTTCTGCACAGGGCACACACACAGGGTTGGCACTGCTCTGTTCTGCACAGGGCACACACACAGGGTAGGCACTGCTCTGTTCTGGGCAGGGCACACACACAGGGTTGGCACTGCTCTGTTCTGGGCAGGGCACACAGACAGGGTTGGCACTGCTCTGTTCTGCACAGGGCACACACACAGGGTAGGCACTGCTCTGTTCTGCACAGGGCACACACAGGGTTGGCACTGCTCTGTTCTGCACAGGGCACACACACAGGGTAGGCACTGCTCTGTTCTGCACAGGGCACACACAGGGTTGGCACTGCTCTGTTCTGCACAGGGCACACACACAGGGTCAGCCACGCTCCCCTGCACAGGCACTGCATCCTTTGCATCCTTTCATCCTCCCTGGGGCATCCCAGAACCTCCCACACCCTCAGCTGGGCACCAACCCTGGGCTGGAGGGGCTGGAGCAGCTCCTGCTGAGGCAGGAGGGTCATTCAGGGCCACCAGAGGGATCTGACACTCAAAGTCAAACTACAGCAATGTGACAGCTTCATACAGCCCTGCCAAGGCTCGGGACACCTTAAAGGGGGCATTTTTTCATGGCAAAAAATCACAATAAAGGATCCAGTTCAGCACAGCTGTAATAATCCACTCATGCCTCAGCTTTGGCTTTTCTATTTTCCCATTCTGAGCTGCTTTAGTGTGTGGGGCTGGGCTCACACCAGGGGATGCTGAGCTCTGTGCACAGAGCAGGGACACAAAACAATTCCTGCTCCAGCTGGGCACCAAGGACAAATGATCCAAATCTCAGCCCAAGAGCACAAACCCCGTGGGCTGGAGAGAGAAAAACAAGGATGGGACTGCCTGGGCTAAAGCTGGGATGGGACAATGAACTGCAAGATGCAAATGGAGCAGAACTGATCCCAGGGACAGACCCCGTGCCCATCGTGCATTTTGGGGCCATTTGGGTTCATCTTGGGTTCATTTTGGGGCCATTTGGGTTCATCTTGGGTGCATTTTGGGGCCATTTGGGTTCATCTTGGGTGCAGCCCTGGCTGGGCTCTGGTGCTGCCCAAGGTGGATCCATGGAGGAGATGCTGTGAATCAATCCCTGCTTTATTCTGGAGCTCTGCCCAGCTTCCCTAGGCCAGGTTTCCCAAGGCTGTGCTGCCCTCTCAGGAGGACACCTGGCATGGAGCTGGGCACTCTGCACAGCCCAGAGCTGCATTTTCAGTCGTGCCCTCAGCAGAGTGTGAGGCACACCTGGGGATGAAGGTCACAAACAGCAGCACCTGGGGCTGAGCAGGGAAAATCTGCTGCACCTGAGGGAGGGAAACCTTTATATAAACCTTTATCCCTTTGGGATGACCCACAGCCTTGTCTGCAGCCACTGGATAAAGGAAGAGTCCCCCAGGCCAGCCCAGGTGAGGTGCATGGGAAACAGAGGCTGCAGGGGATCCTGGCCAGGTGAGGCCTGCACACCTGGGGAATGCTCCATCATCCACCCACACAGAGCCAAAACTGCTTCACCCTGCCCTTCTCTGCACCAGCCCTTCCCACCGTTGGGCAGACACAAGGAAAGTTTAGAACTCACTTATTCCTCTTGGTTTTGATGCTCAGATCATCATTTTCATCCCCTGGACAAGAGCTAACACACTTGTCTGCTGAAAAGAAATAAGTCATTATTAGATTTGAACGAGATAAATGGGGATAGAAATTCCTCAGATTGACTTCTCTTCCCTGTCTCTGCTGCTCAGGTATTTCCTGCCTTTCACCCCCACAGAGGGTTTTAGGAATAACAAGTATTTAATAAAATCCTCAGAATTGTCTTCATCCAAATGGAAGGAACAGCAATAAAGTGACCATTTCCAGTCAGCAAAATTCCTTATTTTTCATTCATGGCATGATTGCTTTAAACCTTATTATTGTTTCACCTGATCCTCCCTCCTCCCTTCCCTGCAAAATGCAACTGAAGACATTCCTGCAAAGTCATTTCTGTGCTGACAGCCTGAGGGATGCCCTGGAGGGAATTCTGTCCCATTTCTCCTCCTGGGATCTCAGAATGCTCCCAGGAATTCCAGCAGCCCCTGGCAGGGCTGGGGACACCCAACAAGCCCCACACTGCTGAGGCTGCAGAGCAGCTCCAAGGCCAGCTCAGCCCCTGCTCAGGCCTGGCCACGGCTCCTTGGGGGACTCAGGGCTTGGATTTTCAGTCACAGACAAGGTGAGCAAGTCCTGAATTCTGAACCCCTTTCTGTTCCCCTCTGCCAGCTGCAGCTGTCCCCAAACCCCCAAGGACAGTGCCAGCAGTCAGATCCCTGCAGTGCCTGCACTGGAGAGTCCCAGCACAGGGGCTGGCAGATATTCCTGTGCTGGACCCAGGGATGGGCTTCAGCCTCTTGTCTGAGTGCCAGAGGGCCCAAACACCTGGGGAATTCAGTAAAGGACATCAGCACTGGACATACCAGCTGTGCCCAAGGCCAGGCTGGGCACTGGGATGGGAGCACCTGGGGCAGGGGAAGGAGTCCCTGCCACGGCAGGGGTGGCACTGGGGGGGTTTGGGGTCCCTCCCACCCAGCCATCCCATGATTTGGTGACTCCATAATGTCCATTTTCTGTTAATAACAGGGAAATCCTGCACGGAGTGATGCTCTGCTGGGTGATCCCAGCTCTGGAGCAGGCAGTGATGCTCTGCTGGGTGATCCCAGCTCTGGGACAGGCAGTGATGCTCTGCTGGGTGATCCCAGCCCTGGAGCAGGCAGTGATGCTCTGCTGGGTGATCCAATCCCCAGCCCTGGAGCAGGCAGTGATGCTCTGCTGGGTGATCCCAGCCCTGGGGCAGGCAGTGATGCTCTGCTGGGTGATCCCCAGCTCTGGAGCAGGCAGTGATGCTCTGCTGGGTGATCCCCAGCCATGCAGGGATGCTCTGCTGGGTGATCCCAGCTCTGGAGCAGGCAGTGATGCTCTGCTGGGTGATCCCAGCCCTGGAGCAGGCAGTGATGCTCTCCTGGGTGATCCCAGCCCTGGAGCAGGCAGTGATGCTCTGCTGGGTGATCCCCAGCTCTGGGGCAGGCAGTGATGCTCTGCTGGGTGATCCCCAGCTCTGGGGCAGGCAGTGATGCTCTGCTGGGTGATCCCCAGCTCTGGGGCAGGCAGTGATGCTCTGCTGGGTGACCCAATCTTCCTCAGCAGCCAGGCTGACCCTGAGCAGCTGAGGAAGAAATCAGAGCAGATCAAGTGCTCTGGAGGAGCTGCCCTGCTCCCCAAGCCCATGGGATGGGACCCCACCAGGGAAAAGCCACATCAGCCCTGGAACAAACCCTTGGGGCAGGAGGAGTAATTGAGAAATGAGCAATTTCTCATTCCTGCCCAAATTTAAAAAGCATTTGATCCTTCAGCAGAGGCAACCCTGAGCATCCTGTGGATAACTTTGTTTGACATCCTTTTTTTTTTCCTGATTTGAAAATTCTAATTAAATCTCAGCAGCAGCCACTCAGCTAAATAAATGTGGGGAGCATTGTTGGCAGCACTCAGCTCGTGTGTGTTATTTATTTACTGGAGATTACAAGCTAAGAGAAGAGGTAACAAATAATCCTCCTCACCTCAGAGCTAATCTATACTAATTATGAACTGCTCCAACCCTGAGCAGCCACAGGGCCCAATTACAGCAGGGAGGATTAAGATATTTAACAACAATGGAAGCCACGGCCATAAAAAACCAGGAGCATGAATCAAATCTTTGTGGCAGAGATAATAAATGGAATGGATGGAGCACAGCAAAAAATAGATTTTTGAAGTGGCACCCATCAGGCCTGAGTTAAGACTCTTCTGTTAATTAATTACAGAGCAGGAGCAATGAGAGAGCCCATGAACAACGACCCTCAGCTTTGTCTCTGGCCATCCCTTGGCAGGAATTCACTGAGCTCCCAGCACATCCTGCAATTAAAAGCTCTGTTTTTCTCCTGAAGAGTGAATTTCAGCAGATACAGGCTTTGCAGGAATTTCATCCACAGCTAAAGCTCTTCAAGCCATACACAAAAATGATACAGAAATGTACCCACAAGCACCTGCTGTGGAAATTCAGAGAGAAAAATGGAATTACAGGCTGTGTCAACAGGAGGACACAGACAGAGAGCCCTCCTTGGAGCTGCTTTTCTGCTGACAGAGGAGCTGAGAATGGCAAACTTTGATCTCCCTGCAGGCACGGGGCTGGTGGCTCTGTGGGGTTTGCAGAGGATATTTGGGGTTTTGCAGTGGTTCTTTGGGGTTTATAGCAGTTATTTGGGGTTTGCAGCAATTATTTGGGGGTTGCACGGGTTCTTTGGGGTTTTGCAGAAGTTCTTTGGGGGTTTGCAGTGGTTCTTTGGGGTTTATAGCAGTTATTTGGGGGTTGCAGAGGTTATTTGGGGGTATACAGGGGTTCTTTGGGGTTTATAGCAGTTATTTGGGGGGTTGAAGAGGTTATTTGGGGTTTGCAGAGGTTAATTAGAGGTTTGCAGGGGTTCTTTGGGGGTTTGCAGGTGTTCATTGTGGTTTTCAGGGGTTCATTGGGGTTTATAGCAGTTATTTGGGGTTTGAAGGGGTTATTTGAGGTTTGCAGGGGTTATTTGGGGTTTGCAGGGGTTCTTTGGTGGTTTGCAGGCTTTCATTGTGGTTTTCAGGGGTTCATTGGGGTTTATAGCAGTTATTTGGGGTTTGAAGGGGTTATTTGAGGTTTGCAGGGGTTATTTGGGGTTTGCAGGGGTTCTTTGGTGGTTTGCAGGCTTTCATTGTGGTTTTCAGGGGTTCATTGGGGTTTATAGCAGTTATTTGGGGTTTGCAGGGATTAATTAGGGGTTTGCAGAGGTTATTTGGGGTTTGCAGGGGTTCACTGGCAGCTGTCTCCCCAGACCAAAGCCAGTGCCCATCCCTGGTGCCTGGGGGGACAGGGCAGGTCCTGCAGCAGCCTGGCAGTGCCACCACCCCGATTCAGCTATAAAACACAGCCCCTGGAAACAACCACAAAGTCCTGCTTCCCTCCCCTCCCCAGCAAGGAGCAAGCACCAGCAGGAGGACGTGGCTGTTCCTTCACCACCAACACCAGAATATTCAAGAGCCCTGAGCAGCCAGGCAAGGCTGCCATGGCTGATGTCCCAGCAGGGACAGCCCTGCAGTGCAGCCAGGGTGGAGCCTCAGCAGCTCTGACAGGGACACAGCAGCTCCCAGAGCAGGGAGCCTTTCCCCAAAGCTCCCTGCTGGGATTTCCTTTCCCCAAAGCTCCCTGCTGGGATTTCCTTTCCCCAAAGCTCCCTGCTGGGATTTCCTTTCCCCAAAGCTCCCTGCTGGGATTTCCTTTCCCCAAAGCTTCCTGCTGGGATTTCCTGCTGCACAGCTCAGCTGGGTGATCCCCAGCCATGCAGTGATGCTCTGCTGGGTGATCCCCAGCCCTGGAGCAGGCAGTGATGCTCTGCTGGGTGATCCCAGCTCTGGAGCAGGCAGTGATGCTCTGCTGGGTGATCCAATCCCCAGCCATGCAGTGATGCTCTGCTGGGTGATCCCAGCCCTGGAGCAGGCAGTGATGCTCTGCTGGGTGATCCCAGCCCTGGAGCAGGCAGTGATGCTCTGCTGGGTGATCACAGCTCTGGAGCAGGCAGTGATGCTCTGCTGGGTGATCCCCAGCCATGCAGTGATGCTCTGCTGGGTGATCCCAGCTCTGGAGCAGGCAGTGATGTTCTCCTGGGTGATCCCCAGCCATGCAGTGATGCTCTGCTGGTGCACACCCTGATCTCGGGCACTGAAGCACACTGTGCCTCCTGACAGGGACTGCAGCCAGCAGAGATCCCTCTCCTGCACGAGGCCTCCTGCCTCTCCTCTGCAGCAGGGAGGAGGCTCCCTCAGTGCCCAGCCCAGCACTGCAGGGAAAACAAGGAATTTGTGACCAGCACGGATTTCCCTCCATCGGGACTGCCCCGGGGTGCCCTCTCTAACTCGGGGTCTCACACCTCCACCAGCACACCCAGCCCAGCTCCGGGGGGCTCCAGGGGCTCGGGGAGAGGGGCACAGCCAGGCTGGGTTACTTGGTGCAGGCTCCAGCTTGCGCTTGTGCGGGGGATCCTCCAGCAGGCGCTTGATGTCCCCGCGGTGCCGCAGGTCCAGCGGCCGCTCCCACACCGACAGCTGCATGCTGGGGTTGAAGAAGAACACCCGGTCATCTCCAGTCCACACCACACACCTGCTCCAGGAGACACACAGCCTCAGAGCCTGGCAGAGACCAGCAACGAGCCTGCAGCGGGGCACTGCAGCCCTGGGGCACCTGGGAACACCCAGGGATACCCGGGGATATCCCAGGGACACATCCCTGTGCCATCCCCATGGCATCCCTGTGCCATCCCCATGGCATCCCTGTGCCATCCCTATGGCATCCCCATGATATCCCTGTGCCATCCCTATGGCATCCCAATGACATCCCTGTGCCATCCCCATGGCATCCCAATGACATCCCTGTGCCATCCCTGTGCTCTGTGTCATCCCCATGGCATCCCTGTGCCATCCCTGTGCCATCCCCATGGCATCCCTGTGCCATCCCTGTGCTCAGTGCCATCTCCATGGCATCCCCATGGCATCCCTGTGCCATGCCCATGGCATGCCCGTGCCATCCCAGCCAGCCCCCACCTCCTGTGGCAGGTGCCCCCAGCCCAGCAGCCTGCCCCCAACATTTAGGGTGGAATTAGGGCTGTGTTTGGGATGTGCCAGGTGTGACTGAGCTGTGCAGCCCCTGGGCTTGGCCAGGGCAAACCTGCAGGGCAGCAGTTCAGCTCCTGGCCCTGACATTCATTTGCAATCAGCCACAATAATATGAAATAACTATTGCACCATCCTGAACAGACATCCAAAACCTGCAGATGTACATCCTAAACTTATATATAAATAAAAAACCAGAATTTCCATCCCAGGCCAGTGCCTCCTGAATCCCCATGAGAGCCAAACCCCCTGGCTGAGGCACACACACTGCTGGGAGGAAAGCTGGCTGTCAGACAGACAGACAGACAGACCTGCACGGCAGGCAGGGTCACCCACTGCCACCAAGGAGCTGGGACAGGCAGCAGCTGGCCCTGGAAAGCAGCACCACCTCTTTCAAGAGCTGCCTTTCCTTCTCCCTCTGCCCCACCCAGTGCCAGCCCAGCTGGGCACAGGCACCCTGCAGACCCCAGGCTTTGGCTGCTGCTCCCTCCCTCACCCTGCTCAGGCCATGGGGATGGGAGAGCTCTGCCAGCAGCCCCCAGCCCTGCTGCTGGAGCCCTGGCAGTGCTGTGCCCCCTGGCAGCTCCTCACCACGGCGATCCTGGCACGGGGGCCGATGCCACGGGCTTGTTCCCGCTGGGAGCGCTGTCAGCCTCGCTCAGCAGCTTGAAGGAGTGATCCTGGGGACACACAGGGGACAGTCAGCAACCAGAGCAGCTGCACAGAGCTGATCCTGGGGTACAGATCCCCCCTTGGCCTGCGGGGGGTCACCCTGTGGCCAGAACTGCAGGGCACGCTTTATGGACAGCTTTATGGACAGCTTTATGGACAGGCTTTATGGACAGCTTTATGGACAGGCTCTATGGACAGCCCAGATAATTGGGGATTACAAAAACACCTCCCCACCTAGAGCAGCACGCAGGAAAAAGCAGCCCAGCAGTTCTGTCCATGCCAGCAGCTCCCATGGCACAGTGGGTGTGGGATAACCCTGAGGGTGGCACCCACCAGGAGCAGGGGGTGCTTCCCAGGGCCAGGGGGGCTGTGCCAGCCCTGCTCCTTCCAGCAGCTCCTCTGGACTGCTCAGGGACATTGCAGGGCTGTCCCCAGCTGCTCCTCTGTCCCCAGCACACTGCAAAAAAATGTCTGGAGCTGCTGGAGGGAGTCCAGAGGAGGCACCAAATGATCCCATGGCTGGAGCCAGGCTGGGACACCTGGGGGGCTCACCTGGGCAGGAGCAGCTCCAGGGAGAGCTCAGAGCCCCTGGCAGGGCCTGAAGGGGCTCCAGGAGAGCTGGAGAGGGACTGGGGACAAGGGATGGAGGGACAGGACACAGGGAATGGCTGCCAGTGCCAGAGGGCAGGGATGGGTGGGACATTGGGAATTGGGAATTGTTCCCTGGCAGGGTGGGCAGCCCTGGCACAGGTGCCCAGAGCAGCTGTGGCTGCCCCTGGATCCCTGGCAGTGCCCAAGGCCAGGCTGGACATCGGGGCTGGAGCACCTGGGACAGTGGGAGGTGTCCCTGCCATGGCTGGGGTGGCACTGGGGGGGGTTTGGGGTCCCTCCCAACCCAAATTGCTCTGGGACTCCGTGGGGACCAAACCAGCCCTGATGCCCTGACAGTGCCAGAGCTCCTGCACGGCTCCAGGGTGAGTTCAACCCATGGCTCTTTAAATTCCACATCAGGGAAGGATCCCGAGTGCCCAGCCCAGGCCTGACCCGGGTTTGTGCAGCTCAGGGCTCCCAGGGGCTCTGCAGGGGGACACACCTTGTCACTGTCCCTGCCCGTGGGGACACTCTTCCTCTCCGTGTGCAGGATCAGCGCCGGGGCGCAGGCGGCTCTGCTCGGGTCCTTGCCACGCTCTGGGAGGGACAGGAGCAAATGTGCAACAAAGAAACAAACTCAGAACCAGCCCAAATTGCTGAGCAAACCCCAGAGTGCTGCCCGTGGCTCTGGGCCCCTTCACTCACAGCCCCTGAGCCCAGGGTGCATCTCCTCTGCAAACACCCCACTGCAGTGGGACAGGGGCTGGGGAATGGGAGAATGGGAGAATGGGATAATGGGATAATGGGATGGGGATGGGGATGGGGATGGGATGGAATGGAATGGGATGGGGATGGGATAATGGGATAATGGGATAATGAGATGGGATGGGATAATGTGATGGGATAATGTGATGGGATGAGATTCCAGCCCAAACCACTCCGGATTCCATCGGGCAGATTCCCCTCAAAATGCTCCTCCAATTATTTCAAATCTCCTCCAGGTACAGAACAGGTCCCCATTTGAGCCTGCTTCCCCCAGAATATCTCAGAATAATAGAACATTAAACCCATGGCATTTTGCTCAGAAGATGGCTTTATGGGAGCAAAAAAGAAGATTTACAAACCAGAGCCATTAATTTCCACATTAAAGGAGGCAGGAGCAGGCAGCTGCTGATACACATCAAAAGGGGCTCGGAATTCATCTTCCCTCCCTGGATATCTGGTAATTGGGAATCAAAGCCTTCCCAGGCACTCAGGTGCTCTGGACACGGGAGGTGACACCCAGTGCCAGTGCTGCTGGGAGGGGAAGGACAGCCCTGAGCAAGGCCTGGCACAGAGGGTGGCACAGGGACGCTGCCAGGGGAGCCCCAGGGGCACTGAGAGGGCACAAGCAATGGCCAGGGTGACATTGGTGCTTCTGCACTCACCATCGATTTGGGAAGCAGCCATTTCACCCCTCTGAAGTAGAGGGTGAATTTCATCCCATGTGAAATACAGGGTGAATTTCATCCCATGTGAAATACAGGGTGAATTCCATCCTATGTGAAATACAGGGTGAATTTCATCCCATGTGAAATACAGGGTGAATTTCATCCCATGTGAAATACAGGATGAATTTCATCCCATGTGAAATACAGGGTGAATTCCATCCCATGTGAAATACAGGGTGAATTTCATCCCATGTGAAATACAGGGTGAATATCATCCCATGTGAAATACAGGGTGAGTTTAATCCCACAGCCACGTGGGCTCGAGAGACAGGAAACATTCCCTGCCTTTGGAAGCTGTGATACAAATCATGGGATGGTTTGGGTTGGGAGGGACCCCAAATCCCCCCAGTGCCACCCCTGCCATGGCAGGGACACCTCCCACTGCCCCAGGTGCTCCCAGCCCCAATGCCCAGCCTGGCCTTGGGCACTGCCAGGGATCCAGGGGCAGCCACAGCTGCTCTGGGCACCTGTGCCAGGGCTGCCCACCCTGCCAGGCAGGAATACACAGATGTGAGCTGCAGATGGAAACTGAAACAGCAGCAGAGCCCAAAGCACAGAGGTCTGGGAGCTCTGGTTTGTGCAAAGGCAAATCCAACCCAGGGCAGTTGCCTTGGTCACTGATCAGTGAGGATGAGGATGAGGATGAGGTCAGAGCAGGGAGCTGCTGTGGGCACAGAGCCCCTCTGGTCCTGAGGGGACACTGCTGCAGCACCCAGGCAGCCTCTGCTCCCTCCTGTGAAATCTTTCTCCTTTTCCCTTCTGGGATATCTCCCTCTCCTCTTCCATCCTGGTATATCTCCTTCTTCTTTTCCCTCCCATGAATTCTCCCTCTCCTTTCCCTCCCATGAACTCTCCCTCTCCTTTCCCTCCCATGATTTCTCCCTCTCTTTGCTCTCCCATGAATTCTCCCTCTCCTTTTGCTTCCATGAATTCTCCCTCTCCTTTTGCTTCCATGAATTCTCCCTCTCCTTTCCCTCCCACGAATTCTCCTTCTCCTTTCCATCCTGTGAATTCTCCTTTCCCTCCCATGAATTCTCCCTCTCCTTTCCCTCCCATGAATTCTCCTTCTCCTTTCCATCCTGTGAATACTCCTTTTCCCCCCATGGATTCTCCCTCTCCTTTCCCTCCTGGAGAGCTCCCTCCCAGCCCATCCAAGGCCCTGGGGGCAGCCCTGGTTGCTGCAGCCCTGGTGAGCCCTGCAGAGAGCTCCTTGGGCATTCCCATGTGGAACCTGCTGCCACAGCACTCTGGGCAGCCAGCACGCAGAAAAGAGGATAGGAATAAAAAAAAATGAAAAATAAAAAGAAAAAGCAAACAACCAATAAAATAGAACAACAAAGGGAAGCCCTGAAGGCCTGTGCACAGCAGGAGCCATTCAGTTTTACACCTGCAGTTGAGCACTGAGTGTTTGCCCGCAGTGCAAGGCAAAGAGGAAAATAAAACAAAGAGGTTGTTCCTCCCTCCCCAGGCTCAGGAATCCCCCCTGAGTGGGGCTGGCTGTGCCAGGAGGAGCCCCAGGGCCCCCTGCTTCCCAAGGGAACCCAGCAGTGCCTCCCCATCCCTGGAAACCTCCTGTGCCCACACTGGGGGGGACCAGCACCAGGTGTTCACTGTGTCACCAAATTGTGTCACCAAATTGTCTAGTTATGTAAATCTTTAGAAAATATTGAAATTTTTGGAACATACTAGGAATAACTATTGTTTTCAGAAGAACACAGAAGATACTGCAAGAGCTATTTTAGTTTGTGATATGATTAAATATAGTACTACTTGTAAACGAAGAAGGCAACCTTCTTTAATGTAAAATCATGGGTGAAAAATCATCAACACCAGTACACTATGGAGCTATTTCAGGAGAAGATTTAAAGAGTGTGTTCACTGGGCACACCTTCACTCTTTACTCATTAATTACCCTCTCCCCATCCTCAGTGCTCAAACTGAGCTGCAGCCTGACAGGGAAGCCAGCATGAGACATTTCCAACTCCTTTTCACCCCAAAGTCAGCAGCACTGCCAGCACTGGTGAGCCCTGCTGCTGCTGGAGGATGAGGGGGGATGGAGATAAAGGCTCCTGATGAAAGAGGCTCCTTCTCCCAGGCTCCACCAGCACAGGGACATGAATAATTCACAGCATGCAAGCAAAGGTGAAGCAGCAGAACTGCCTTGGGTACAGCACAGAGGATGCTGGGTGTGATCACAAATAACAGAATTAGAGAGGGAGGGGAACAGGGAAGATGGATTCACTGCCATGAGGAGCTGTGGACAAGGTGTAGCCAAAATTTGTTTTGTAAGAGGCCAAATCTCCATTAATCTCAAAAAAAGATTAACAGTTCAACTCTTAAGTGCTCCCAAGAACTGGATTTATTAACTGCACACATCCCACACTGTGGGGTTTATCCTGCCCCAGAATCTCCACAGGCCAGCTCTGTCTGTGCCCACAACCCCATGGCTCTGCTGTTTGACATCAGCCCAAAACCTTCCCTGGCTGATCCCCAGCTCCTCCTCTGCTGGCTCTTACTCAATCCAAGTGTGGGATTTCAGTTCTGGTCCCACCAGCCAGGTCCTGCCCTGACCCAGACACTGGAATCCCAGCTCTGGTCCCACCCCAATCCAGGCACTGGGATCCCAGCTCTGGTCCCACCCCAATCCAGGCACTGGGATCCCAGCTCTGGTCCCACCCCAATCCAGGCACTGGGATCCCAGCTCTGGTCCCACCCCAATCCAGACACTGGAATCCCAGCTCTGGTCCCACCCCAATCCAGGCATTGGGATCCCAGCTCTGGTCCCACCCCAATCCAGGCACTGGGATCCCAGCTCTGGTCCCACCCCAATCCAGGCACTGGGATCCCAGCTCTGGTCCCCCAGCCAGGTCCTTTCCCTGCTCCAGGGACACAGCTCCTGCCTGCCCACGCTGGTTCCCCTTTAACTCCATTTCTTTGCTGCTCTGAGCACTCCTGCTGTGCCCTCCAAGTGCTCCTTTCCTCTCTCAGAACAAATCTCCTCGAGCTGAGCTTTTCCCCTTCCTGCAGCAAACAGGGCCCACCCTCCCTGTCATTGTTCAGGGCATTTGGAGTGGGAGCAGGAGGAGAACCCAGACAAATCCAGTGTTGGTGTGGAGCTCAGGGATAAAGGAGAACCCAAATCCAGTGTTGGTGTGGAGTTCAGGGATAAGGGAGAACCCAGACAAATCCAGTGCTGGTGTGGAGCTCAGGGATAAAGGAGAACCCAAATCCAGTGCTGGTGTGGAGTTCAGGGATAAGGGAGAACCCAGACAAATCCAGTGTTGGTGTGGAGTTCAGGGACACACTCATTCCATGGCTGCATTTCCAGGCACACAGCCACCCTGCCCACGAGCTGCTCTTTGCCAGTGCCCTGGAAATCACAGAACCACAGCCTGGTTTGGGTTAGGAGGCACCTTGAAGCCTATCCAGTCCCACCCTTCCACTGCCCCAGGCTGCTCCAGGTCCTGCCCAGCCTGGCCCTGGACCCTTGCAGGGCTGGGGCAGCCACAGCTTCCCTGGGGTGGAGGGTCAGGTGGGTTATGTCTGAACTGAACCCTAGGAATTCCTGATAAACACCTTTTCATCCCCAGAACAGGTCTGGGAAGGTGCCCCTAGGGCCCCGTGGTGACAGTGGCACCCCTCCCTGGCTGAGTGGCCCCAGGTAAGGCAGGGGAAGCAGCAGAGCAGTGCTGGGGAAGATGAAACAGGAAAGCCTGATCAATATGATTGCCCGGCAAAAGATTTTGAGAATATGGAAATTATAAGCGAGATTGAAATGAAAGCAAGCTTTGAGATCCCTCAGTTACTGAACAACTGGAAAACAATGGCATGGCCAGCTGAAGGTGATCCCCTTGTGATGGAACAACACCCTCTGCTTGCAGACAGCTCTAAGGGTCACAGCAGATCCTGTTGGCTTGGCAGAAGGGCCCAAAGAGGAGTTTTTAGGGTTTAAAATGTAACCCAGTGTGGTGATGTAATGATTCTTATAGGCTGTATGTACATGCTATAGGATTTGTATCTTGTACTAGATTGGTTAGTGAGAATCAGAATACTCAACACAGAAGATGATTTATTGTATTGGAACGGGAACTTATCTCTTGTCTCTTACCCTTTTACTCTCTCACCCTCTCACCCTCTCTCCCCCTCTCCTCTCTCAGTCCTGCTCTGAGCTGTGGCTGCAGCTCCCAGCAGGGCCCTGCACCCAGGCCCTTTGCAATAAACCCCAAATCCCAGCAGGGCCCTGCCCCAGGCCCTTTGCAATGAACCCCAAATCCCAGCAGGGCCCTGCACCCAGGCCCTTTGCAATGAACCCCAAATCCCAGCAGGGCCCTGCACCCAGGCCCTTTGCAATGAACCCCAAATCCCAGCCCTGGCTGCAGAGATCTCTGCTCTCCCTCCATCCCCACCATCCTTCCCCCAACGCTCCTACAGCCCAGCACAGCCCCAGTGGATCTGGGGGTCCCAGCCCTGCAGGAGGGGGCTCAGCAAGGACACAGAGCACGGATCCACACCCTCCCAGCCCTGGTTCAGCACCCACCTGCTCGTGCCTGCTCCAGCAGGTTGGTGGCCATCAGGGTGACGGCGGGCGCGGCCAGGGCGGTGACACGGGTGACCTGTGCTGGCACCAGGGGCCCCACGGCACCGTCCAGCCTGGATGCAGAACCTGTGAGCAGAGCACAAGGGAAGGATTTATTAACTGCACAATCCCACACTGTGGGGTTTATCCTCCCCCAGAATCTCCACAGGCCAGCTCTGTCTGTCCCCACAGCCTCGTGGCTCTGCTGTTTGAGATCAGCCCAAAACCTTCCCTGAGTGATCCCCAGCTCCTGGGGAGTTTGTCCTGGTAAACAACAATTCCCTTTAAAACCCTCAGCTTTCCTGCCCAGCCCTTGGCACTCGAGGCCATGGCAGCGCTGAGCTGCACTGGGGGATCTCAGGGAGCTTTTCCAGCCTCAGTGATTCAGGGAATTCATCTGCTGAGCACATCTCCTGCCCCCACTGCAGGGTTAAAACAACGTTTGTGTTCAGTTCCATTCCTGGCCACAAAGCCCAGGGATCTTCATCCAATGAACAGCGCCAGAAATTTAAAATTAATGAAAACGTGGCCCTCAAAGTAAGAATTTGCCAGGGTAGATCGATGCCCTCCCAGCAGGTTACAGCAAGATCAGTGCTCTCATTTTAAATAACACTCCTCTGGTTTCCACTGTTAGTCATCACAACTTCATGGTGTCCCACTCTATCCACAGGAAATTATTTTGCCAATACTTTAAAAGTGCAGCTTTATCCAGGGCTTCACAGTCTGCTGGGACAAGGCCCAGAGCAGAAACTGTGATTTGCTCATGTGCATCATTCATGAGGAACCAGTAAAACCCAGGGCTGCTGCTAGAAGCAGGCCAGTCAAACCAGGCTCTCAGTCCTGCAGAACCCCTGCCTGCTGCCACACCTGAGCTCCAACCTGGAGCATTCATTCCCAATGAACTGGGGAGTTTTCCAGGAGCTGAGCCACACAAGAGCCACCCAAGCCCATCCCCTGGCAGGGTAAAGCCAGGTGGCCCAGCAGCAGTGCCCAGGTCCCATTTCCCAGCCACAACTGCCAGGGCCTTTTGTTGTAAATTCATGGCTGTACATCCCATCCCATCCCTGCTTTAAGGCAGACTGGGAATATCACAATTCCCAGCACAGCCCAAGCTGCAGGATTTCCTGCAGGGTTATCAGACAGCTCCCATCCCAACTTCTGAACGTCCAGGAATAGGATGGATCACTTCTGAAACCTTCAGTCTGTTACAAAAGCCCACTCACACACTCTGAACACTCTCATAGATCTCTGTCCCTGCATTTCCAGGTGCCAGCACAATATTCCAACACAGAGCACGGAATCCCAGCCTGGTGTGGGGTGGAGGGACCTCAAAGCCCACCCAGTGCCACCCCTGCCATGGCAGGGACACCTCCCACTGTCCCAGGCTGCTCCAAGCCCTGTCCTGTCACAGACATCTTTATGGAAAATCCTTTCCTTTGGATCTTTTCTCCTGAGAAGCTGAGAGGCCTCAGGAACAAAATGCAAACATTGATTATCTGCTGCTGTGGAATGCAACAGGTGCATCTGGGATTGGTCTCGTGTGGTTGTTTCTAATTAATGGCCAATCACAGTCAGCTGGCTGGGGCTCTGTCTGAGTCACAAACCTTTGTTATCATTCTTTCCTATTCTATTCTTAGCCAGCCTTCTGATGAAATCCTTTCTTCTATTCTTTTAGTATTGTTTTAATATCATATATATCATAAAATAATCAATCAGCCTTCTGAACCATGGAGTCAGATCCTCGTCCCTTCCCTCATCCTCTGACCCCTGTGAGCACGGTCACACTGTCCTTGGGTTCTCTGAGTTCTCCACAGCCAAACCTGGGATGATTTCCATAACTTGCATAATTATCCCTGCAATTGCACCCCGCACTGGAGACGGGCTCTGCTCATTCCCCACTCGGCTTCTGCCGCCTCTCAAACGTGACGTGCCATTCTATAATTTCAGCTGCTTCTTTATGCTGATTTATTACCCCATCCAGGAACAATATCAGTGCATCTTCTGATGTGATGGAAGCAATTATCCCACGGCTTCCATCCGCACCAGAGTCAAATACATATAAATATATATTTATATACACATATATATGCATTTCATACATGCAGATGGGGTTCAACTGCTTATTTTAATTATAACTGCTGCTCACCGAATAAGCTGGAATGATTTAAGGCAATCTTAACCTTTAAGGAATAAATATTTATGCTTTGGAGCTCTTTGTGCTCATGAAGAGCAGTCTTTGCAATGGATGGCTTTGGAATACAAACACAGCCTGGATGGAGTTGAATGTCACGCTGCAATATCAGCCTCTGCTCTGAACTGAGCATAACCTGGGCTGGAATTACACCTGAGTGTGAACCCACACTCCGGTGCTTTGTGATTAAATTCAGGCCAGTTCTGCTCTAAACAACCCTGAGGAGGGGAGGGAGGAGGCAAGTGCTGCTCCTGTGAAGTTCTGGGGGCTTGCAGGGCCAGGGCAGGCTGATGGGCCATCAGTGCCTCTGGAGAACATCTGCACATTCCTGGGATCCTTACAGCCACTTCCCAGCATCTTCCAACAAACAGCCATGCAAGGCAGAGGGGGAGGAGGTGACAGGGACCAGGTGAGCAGGGACAGGAGGAGGTGACAGGGACAAGGTGAGAAGGACAGAAAAAGTGATAGGGACAAGGTGAGCAGGGACAGGAGGAGGTGACAGGGACAAGGCAAGAGGGACAGGAAAAGTGATAGGGAGAAGGTGAGCAGGGAGAAGAGGAGGTGGACAGGGACAAGGTGAGCAGGGACAAGGTGAGAGGGACAGGAGGAAATGAGAGGGACAAGGTGAGCAGGAACAGGAGGAGGTGACAGGGACAAAGTGAGCAGGAAGAAGAGGAGGTGAGAGGGACAAGGGGAGCAGGAACAGGTGCCTGCCCCATTCCCCAGCCCCTCCTGGCCATGCTGGCACTGAGTTCCAGCAGTGAGGTGTCTGAGATCGGTGTTGGGCACTGCCCCAGCCCCTCCTGGCACTGAGTTCCAGCAGTGAGGTGTCTGAGATCAGTGCTGGGCACTGCCCCAGCCCCTCCTGGCACTGAGTTCCAGCAGTGAGGTGTCTGAGATCAGTGCTGGGCACTGCCCCAGCCCGTGGGATGTGAGCAGTGCCCGCAGTTGCCAGCTCTGTGTGGGCAGCTCCAGGAGGCAGCTGCAGGAGCCAGCGTGCCCTGCCTGGAGCTGCAGGGAGAGCTCAGCTCCTCAGAGCCAGCAGTGCCAGCGTTTCCCACTGCCCTCGCTCCTGCTGCCCCTCACAGCCCCCACGGGAGCTGGGCTTGAGAATAAACCACTCCAACTCTAATTAACTCTAACAGCTTATAAAACATTGGTCTTGTAAGCCAAAGATTGAAGACTAAACCCTTTCTTAGAGTTACCCCGCTATCCTATCTCAGGAAGAAAGGATTCAAACCCTCCTCTGCAACTCCCAGAGCTGGCATTTTAACGAAATGACAGGGAGAAGCAGGGCAGAGCTCAGAGCTGCTGCTCAGAGCCCTGAGCTCTGTGATGAGGGTGAGGCACCAGCACAGGGCCCTGCCCGGGGTGAGGCAGCCCCCAGAGGAGCCCAGCCCAGAGTGGGCAGGGATGTTCAGGCACAGGAGAGCAGAGCAGAGAGGGCTGCAGGGTGGGGTGGGGAGGGCAATCAGGATAAATCCACATCTCACCCAGTTCTGGCACTGCTGGGACATCACAGGGGAGGAATTCCCAGCCCCACAGCGGGGGACAGCAGCACCAGCAGGGATCAGGAAATCCCACAGTCACCACGGCTGGAAAGGACCTGCAAGGCCATCAAACCCAGCCAGCAGCACCACCATGGTCACCATGAAACCAGCCCAGCAGCAGCACCAACGTGGTCACCATGAAACCATCCCAGCAGCACCATGGGCACCATGAAACCAGCCCAGCAGCATCACCACCGTGGTCACCATGAAACCAGCCCAGCCAGCAGCACCACCATGGTCACCATGAAACCAGTCCAGCCAGCATCACCATGGTCACCATGAAACCAGCCCAGCCAGCAGCACCAGTGTGGTCACCATGAAACCAGCCCAGCCAGCAGCACCATGGGCACCATGAAACCAGCCCAGCCAGCAGCACCACTGTGATCACCATGAAACCAACCCAGCCAGCAGCACCACAGTCACCATGAAACCAGCCCAGCCAGTAGCACCACCGTGGTCACCATTAAACATGTCCCCAGGTGACACATCCACTCTGAAATCCCTCCAGAGATGGAGATTCCACCATTCCCTGCTCCAGTGCTTTACAGCCCCTCCATGAATAAAACTCCCCTAATTTCTGATCAAAGTTCCCCTGCTGGTCCCTTGAGAGGAGCCCCAGCACCCATCCTGGTGTGCCCCCAGGCACAGGGAGGAGGAGTTTGGGACATCCTGGGACACTGCCATCACTTCTTCTGCTGGGAAGGAGCAGTGAGATCAGCAACTGCAGCCCCTGTGTGTGACAGGCAGGCCCAGCAATGCACCCAGGCATGGTTATTAGTGCTGCTGTCACCTCCTGACCACAGAAGGTGCTGGAGATCAGGGCCCAGGGACTTGCTTCATTTGGAAGCACAGTGCATCCTGATGAGGTAATTTGGGGCAGTCCTGCCTGTCTGCAAAGGACAAGAGAATACTCTCTGCTTGAGAAAAAAAGGAAGAATTAAGCAGTAATAAAAAAAAAAAATCGACTTTTCCCAAGCAGGCAGCATCCTTCAACTCCTCAGCCCCTGAGCCCTGCTCCCCCTTGCCCTCAAGGACACACCACCCTCCTCCTCAAGGCAGCCCCTGCTGGGTAAACACGAGGCTGCCCAGGAGCCACCTCTGAGGAATTTCCCTTCCTTCCTCTGCTCCTTTGTAAGGCCCAGACACGTTCATTAAAACATTCAGCACTTTCTGAATGTGATTATGCCCTTCCCCGTGCTCACACTGGGAACGTGTGGTGCTTCCTGAGCAGCAGCTGCCCTTGGCTGCCTGCACAGGCACGGGGCTGCTGGGGGGAGCATCCCAGCACAGCTGGCACAGCTGGCACAGCTGCTGCAGGGCTCTGCACAGCTGCCCTGCCCCACTGCCACCCCCAGCTCAGCCCC